>JABFEW010000241.1:0-57196 GCA_013618405.1 Fusarium hainanense | reverse complement strand
GGTGACGACCAGCGAATCCTCGCTGTTGTATGTTTTTTGTCTTTTTGCTAGGTATCTTGGTACTGCTTTGTAGGTTAGTGGTTTCGAATAGGCTTGTGAGAGTGTTGGGTGGAAGGCTGTTGGGTAACAAAAGAATCATGCTCTAAGGTTTAGTGCATCAGAATAAAGTAGCCTAAGTGTTGGTCTAAGCTACCATAAAGATATCAGATCGTTTCTCATTTTGAACAAACTCCTCGTATCAACGGCATATAAACCACTTTTCATGAACGACTCAACTTCAACCTCTGTCAAATCAAGGTCTATTCGCTGCGTAACTTCTACATGAACAACTTCAACCCCTTGCTCCTCGGCGTTGTAAAAAGTCCATTTCCTTCTTCTCCTTACCAGCAACCTTCTTCCTCTTCCTCTCAATCGCTCTGTCAACCTGTCCCTTACTCATACTCTCGTACCTGCTCACAAGGAGTTGCTTCTTCTGCTCGCTCTTCTTCAGGTAGAAAGGCGTCTTGCCCTGCGCCACAAGCTCCTTCTCCTTCTGGCGATGCTCCTTTAGCAGCCTCTCCTCCTCCTGTCGACGCAAGTTGGCCTTCTTGCGAGATTCCATGGACTGTAGTTGACGCTTGAGGTTCTCCTTTTCGTTGAAATTTTTGGTCTTCTTGATCTGTGCGCGCAGGTCGGCCATCTCCTTGTCGCGGTACTCGTCCAGGAAGGCGTATGCTTTGCTGGCCTTTTCTTCGTTGACACGGCCGACTAGAGGATCGAAGCGTGGGTCGCGGAATTGGCGCTTGTTTTCAGGGATGATCTCGCGACGACGAGATACAGGTTTCTTGGAGGTTTGTTCTTGGGGGGCGTGTTTGGATGAGCGCTTTGGTTTGGGGTCGTCTTTTGATCGTGTGGGCTTGCGAGGTGCTGGTGTTTCTGTCTTTGTGGCGTCTTCGCCTGCGGATTGCTTTGATTTTGATTTGCGTCCTGCAGAGGGCATTGATTCTTGTGCTTTTGCGAGGGCACCAAATGAAACCGATGAGAGGTCTATCTTTGGTGCATCTTCTTCGGGCTGTGTCTGGTTAGAACTGGCTGTCAAACAGAACGCGGCAGACTTACCTCAGACTCATCTTCTGAGCCATCTTCAGATTCTTGGCCTTCAACATCCTCATCTTCTTCATCATCAGAATATTCGCCTCGAATACCTTGTTCCTCAACCTCATCATCATCTTCGTCCTCCTCACTTGAGGAGTTCTGGCTCTCAGGCTCCTCCTCCCATTCGTCTTCCTTTCTCGGTCGCACTCTTCTTTCAAGTCCTAACGAGGACGACTGCTTTCGCTTCAGGGCCATATTGTGATGTTGCGCAAAGCAACGTAAACTTCAATGAATTTTGTTATGCGACACTGCGATGCGACGGAACTTTTTTTCAACCCAGCTTCGATAAGCCCCACGATATGCTCTTATCTTAGAGCCCCGATAAGCAAATAACCTCAGTGATCTTCCCGCGATCGGAACATCAGAATGCGAAAGAGGCAAACGAAATGTTTTGTTTAAGTCAAGGACGTATGTATAATTGGGTATCTAAGAAGCGAATCTTCTAATTCTAACTCCTGTATTTGCTGTAGAATCACGCTCAGCCCTTGGAGGCTGCGATTACACCCGCTGTACACGTCTAGCCAGCCCTCATGGCTCTGCAAATTATAAAGTACAATAAACTCTCCAGCGTTGACAACCTTATAAGTTTGTCAAACTCATAACTCCTCCGGTCCATCCGACAAGACATATTCTGGATCTAACTGAAAGGGTGTTCGTCGGACGTAGCGACTGATGTCTGCTTGATATGATAGCTCATTGAGGTAGTCATGTACCTGAGGCAAGACATTCGGGATTTCTTGAGCCAATCCGCTGAACTCAGGAAGTGTGAGTATATTGAAAGGCTCACTGCGACCCTTCTCGAATGAGTCGTCAACAAGAATTGTGTTGGTTTGGTCCCACAAACCTCCCTTGGAGGCACGAGGGTGAGCCTCCATCACTCTTGGGTTGGTCCAGATCGTAGTAAGGCGTTTATACACTTGAACTTTGGTGTTGTAATCATCTGCCGATAGAGCAAAAGAGTCCCGTCCCCAAACAACAAGGCATTGCGCGCGCTGTTCGGGGGTAAGAAGCTTCTCCACCATCTTATCAACATTCTCGGGACGGGCTGAGGACCAGATAGCGACATGGAAAGTCTCGATACAGTATGTCAAGAAGGTTTTCGCATGGGGTCGTTCGACAAAGTTGAATGGACGCTTCTTGTTCGGGCGGTGGAGAAGCGTGCCGTTTAAATCGATAACGACAAGTATGCGGCGTGGTCGCGGCAGACGCTCTGGGGCAAGATCCGCTTGGGCGAGGTACTGGGATGTAGGCTCTGGGACACCTCCAGAGGCTTTACTGGGAGTTTTCGGAGGGGATTGAGAGCGCGGCAGGCGAGCTGCTGCTGCTCGCACTTGATGAGGAGGCGGCTTCTTGATCTTCTTAGAACCCTTGTGTCCTCTTTACACAATTGTAAGTACAAATGAAGGGGATGGGTATTTACTGCAGGACCTACTTTTGCGCCTCGGGGGCGGCTTTGCTCTTCTTTGGGCCCTTGGGTGCATTCTGGGGCGCGGCGCCTGGTTGCGCCAAAGTGAGGCCAGGTATATTCATAGCTTTGGGTGCCGTGGGCACGTTGGATCTGGATCCTGTCATTGCTTTGGGTGGATGAAGCAAAGGGGCATGTTGCGGAGAGGAAGGTGCTGTCGTTGATGTTGAGTCACAAGTTTGCAAGGCTGTCGGTCTAAAACGAACGGAAGGAGTGAAGAAATCGATTTGTGCTTTCCCGGAAGAGAAAGATTTTGGCAAACATAGGAACCTGCGCAACATGAAGATAAGAGAGTGAAGACTAGGGGAAAAGTCAATGCGATCTGCGACGACCACCTAAAGGATGCGCACAGAGACCAGAATAATTCAGTCACCCTCTCACGGTTCTAAGCGGGTTCTATTTTTGTCGGCTCGATCCAGTTACAAAGTTTCCTAGTTAACTTAATTCCAAAATTTAAATCGATCTTCTTCACAAATCGCGGGGCAGATCGCTTAGTAGCATAACAATTCAGCTAATAGTGATATAACGTTCAAACAGCACATAATACGAGGAACGAAAACAGTACAAGGACATTTCACATGCGATATCGTCGGTGTCAGAAGAATTGGCCGCCGAAAGCATAAGAGACGAAATGTTTTGGTCACCTTATGCTGACTTAGGCTAGCTTTTAAGCTACTTTATTTCTGTACCCTAAGTCTTAGGGGACAATTCTTCTGACACTCACGATGCCAATCAACGTTGTCATACACAGAAACTGTATTTGCAAAAAAAAAAAAAAACGGACACCTTTTGTTCTCTTTTGGGTCTACATAAGGATTCTGCCAGCCGGCAGGGCCTTCATGAGGCATAAAGATATCATAAACTCATTTACCCTCCCAACCATTTAACCGTAAAGCCATTATCATCATCGCTCTTTATTTTCTTTTCCTTTTTTGTTTTGTTTTGTTTACTTGAAGACCTTGCCGTCAGCAAGCTTGTACTCCTTGCCGTTGACGGTGATGCCCTTCTCCCAGCCCCAGGCATCCTCGACGAACTGTCGGTCCTCGGGCTTGGAGGGGTCGAGCTTGGTGAACTCGTAGCTCTCCCAGTCAGGGGCGACGTCGAAAGCGGGAACGTGCTCCTGGCCTCGGATGACGAAAGCACCCTGGATGACGGAGTCGTTGTTCTCGCCGTAGACGGCAGCACATCCGAAGATGTACTTGCGGGAACCCTCAAGACGGTTGTTGAAGCCACCAATCAGGTTGTTGGACATGAAGGTGAGGGTAAGCTCCTCGTTGTACTTGTAGTCAACCTTCCAGATGGACCACTCCTCGAAGTTGAAGTTGTCCCAGAAGTACTTCATGGCCTCGTTGTGGTCCTTGATGTTGGAGTACTGGCGCTTCCACTCGTCAAGAGGGAAAGAGGGACGGCCGAGAGCCTCAAGAGGGTGCTTGGGCTTGGGGGCAGCGGGGGCCTCCTCGGAGGCGGGAGCGGCAGCAGCAGCAGGGGCAGCAGCGGGGGCGGCCTCCTTCTTGGGCTGCTCGGGCTTCTTGGGGGGAGTGTTGGTCAGAGCAACGGTCTCAAGGAGCTCAACCTTCTCAGCGACATCAGAGAAGATGGGCTGGCTGCGGACAGTCTCGAACCATCGGGTGGTAGCAGGGTGCTCCTCGCGCCACTGCTTGTCAAAGAAGTACTGGAAGCCACGGGTGGCGATGCCAGCAGCGAAGAGATCGGCGAGGGTGATGCGCTCGCTGACGAGGAAGGTGTTGTGGAGGAGGTACTGCTCGACAACGGCGAAGTTCTTCTCGGTAGCCTTGATGGCATCGTCGACGTTCTTCTTGTTGTAGGGAGAGTCACCCTTGAGGGGAGCGAACCAAGCAATGAGGGTGGGGAGGACCTCAGAGTTGAAGAAGGACATCCACTTCAGGATGGAAGCATAGTCCTGCTTGGTCTTGCCAAGAAGAGTGGTCTTCTCGTTCTGAGAGGTGACTGCGACGGGTTAGCGAAGCTCCCGACAGAGTGGCAAGACAAAAATGATAAGATGAGTTGCAAGGTCAGAAGTTAGACGTTATCAACAGGTTGTCTCTTAGAGACATTTCAGACAGGGATAACTGTATGAAAAAAAGCTAGATCATCATTCGCAAGGGAGGGGAAACAGGCAGAAAAAGTGGTGTGATCCGAGACATCACAGAGCTTTACTTACTGTAGATAGCAATGGCAATGCACTCAGAGAGAGCGAAGCCATCCTCACCAACGAAGGCGGGGATCTTGCCGAGACCATTGGCCTTGAGGTGCTCAGCGGTAGCGTTGCCCTTCTCGGCCTCGACGATGTTGAGCTCGATGTCGTTTGCCTTGGCCACAGCCTTGATGGCAGTAGAGCGGCAGTTGTTCTGAAAGAACGGACCAGTCAGTAACGACGCTCATAAAGCTTCGCAAATGCAAATGCAAACGCAAATGCAGCATATTCAGATTCAGGGCTCGAGAGTATGTACCTCGCGGGTGAAGAGAGTTCCGAAAGCCATCTTGAATGCTTTGCTAGGTTGACAGACAAAGAGTGAAGATGAAGAGAGAAAAAGAAGGAGGGGAAATTTTTTTTAAAGGTGAGATAATTGTGTCAAATTGCTGCCCCGCGCTAGTGGGGTCCTGCCTTACTGCCCGAGCAACGCGGACGGTGGGAGCGGTGGCTGGTTACAGCAGGACTTGCAGTCGCAGAGTGGCTGGTGAGATTTGTGGCGCTGGTCGAACTGTCTTCTCACGTGACCCTCTTCAGAAGCTAGCCGATGATGGATCTCGAAATCCCGTGAAGTTTTTCTGGGTAGACAGTGAACCTCGTCCGATACGCGATACCGCCGGGGCTCTCCTCCGAATTGGCCATCATGTCGACATTTACACAAAGCCTACGGCAGCTGCGATGCCAAGGCAAGGCTTTCCGAGCACCATGGCCTCAGTCAGCCTGGCAACGTCCCTCTTTTCCCCTCGCCGTCCGAAGCATCGCTACCGAGACATCAACGCCAATTGTTGAGCCTAAACCCGACGACTTCGCCGTATCGACAGACCCCAGCTCCAAATTCACGATACCGTTCCAGGGAGTTGAACATGCTCGTGCCGTTCCACTTTCGGCCTCGTACTTCTCACGAGAGCCTCAATTCAACGAGATGTATCTCCGTATCGCTCGCCTACTCACCAAATATCACACACTACCAACACTACCACCAAGTCATGCTCCTCCAACTGCTTGGGTTAAGCTCCAGGAAATGCGATCAAAGCTCGGTGAGCCGATCAAGGCTTCCCACTACGCCAAGGTGATCCGGGTCGCCAAGCGTCTGAACCAAATTGAGCCCTCGCTTTTCCCTGCGGAAGTTCGAGCTGCCCTCGAGGAGTTTAAGCGTGATATCAACCCATTCATGAACGTCCCTCACGAGATTACAATCGACAAGTATGGTCGAGCTGTTGGTGTTGGCAAGCGAAAGGAATCTACTGCTCGTGCTTGGGTTGTGGAGGGTACAGGAGAGGTCTTGATCAATGGCAAGACTTTGAGCCAGGCTTTTGGTCGTGTTCATGATCGTGAAAGCGCAGTTTGGGCTCTTCAAGCCACTGAGCGATTAGACAAGTATAACGTCTGGGCATTGGTGGAGGGCGGTGGAACAACCGGTCAGGCCGAAGCACTTACGTTGGCGGTTGCCAAAGCTCTGATCGTTCACGAGCCGGCACTCAAGACTGCTCTTCGAAAAGGTACGTGTTTTATTATAAGGATTAGGATTAACCCTTGAGCAATGGCTGACCTCGTGTTCACAGCTGGCTGTATCACAAGAGACCCAAGGACTGTGGAGAGAAAGAAGCACGGCCATGTCAAGGCACGCAAGATGCCTGCCTGGGTCAAGCGATAAGCAATCTTTTCAGGAGACTGGTATCGCAAAGCTTTGGATTGGGTCTGCAATGGCGGATATGATGACGATGATGAGAAGGATGGCGAGTGCGACTCGACTCGCACTCTTATCCGATATCCATGTATAAACAATACTTCTTGTAGTTTTAGAAATGCTTGTGGCATTCCAAGTCGGTGCCGGACGTCGTAACTTTGTGATCGTCCTGAAAGACGCTTTTGCAAATGTTAAAGCACAGCGATATTGACTGGCAACCCATCCGTAGTTGTTGGCTGATGAACCACCACAACTGACTAAGAGCCATCCATGATCGATCCACTGGGTTCCATGTCCTTTCGGAGTCCGGAAAGCAATTCCTGTTGGTAGCATGGGACCCTTGAGAAGACATCAAACCTTTTCCGCTTTGTTCGCCTCGGTCAATGTGAGGAACTATAACGGCATACAATACCAGGAGTTCGTTAGTTTAGTCAGTCGTATCAAGTATCACCTTGGAAGCCAAGGGTACCTCCGCTTTTGGTCCGCCTCTCGCTTGTCATCTAAGACATCCTCCGACGTGCTAGAGAACTTAAACACCCAACGGCCGAACCGGATTGCAGTAATGCGTTTGCAACAGGCCATCAAAACCCTGGCAGTATTCCTTTGCGGTAATTAAATAGTCGCTAACAAGTTGGTAGCTCCCGCCAACCGTTCATCCCATGATTTATTCTGCAATTGGTTATGGCGCCGTTCGGTGACGATGAAGCGAATCACTGCATAGATGCTGACAGGACTTGTCCTGGCTATCAACCCCAGACCTTGGCTGCCGCAGCATTCATCGACATCCGGCCGTGTCGGGGGAGGGTGGAACAGCTCTATGATCACTGAGCTCTGGCAAAGCAAGCGGTGAAGAGCTTCGTATCCAGTCGTAGATTGTAATTGCGGCTACATTCCCGCGCTCATGGTAGCAGCGTCGTTCGTGGAGACGAGCGACGTACCCTCTGATGCGCAAGGTGTTGGGTTCGCGCGTTAAGCGATGACGAATTCACGGTCCAGTCGATCCCCTCATGTCCCAAAAAGACTCAGGTGAGCCTTTAGTCTTCGTGTAGCTCAACAGCATGAACAGACGGGAAGGCCGAAGAAATTGACCATGACAGCATCTCGCGATGGTGGTCACATGCTCTCATGAGCGGTAGAGTGGATTCAGGTTGTTGTAGAATGAAGAAGGTTTCTAGAACAGTTTCAGTGGGGTGGCTTAAAGTGTTTCAGCCCAAGCATGCTCAGGAAAAGAAGCGGTTGGTCTAAAATTCGAGATCCAGCGGCACAACGGTGTGGCGTAATAGGGACTGTCCATGTCAAAAAGGTACCTGCAGCACTTGAATACGATGATGGGAGAGGGAACCAACGTTGTCGTTCTGGTTGGTCATGATGTTAACTAACATCACCCGCTGAAGTACTTAGCTGTGTACCAAGGACTCAATATTGAGGCCGTCAGTGTCATTTTTAGACCGTGCCAACGCGGGTCCAGCTAGAGTCGGGTTAGGTAGGTTAGTAGGTACAGGTACAGAGAGTACTGTGCTGCAGCTTTGGTAAAAGATATCCAATATCCATCACTTCCACGGTGGCTGAGGTGGAGCGTCAAGCATGGACAGACGGCGGTTTGAGGTCGGAAATTTTTAGGGCGGACGTAACCTTGAGTGGATAAAGATCCTTGCTAATAGCTAAGGACCGATGTTTGCGGCACCCGGTACTAGATACATGCGGTGTATCTTGCTTGAATCTTTCCATTCTTGTCCAAAGCGAGGTAAGTGAGCCAGATAAACTACTGTAGAATTCAACGGCCAACGGTTTTTAGACGAGGCTTAGGTCGTCTTGATCGTCATTCTTGGTGACTCGATCTAGTAATGAAGATGGGCCGGGATGGGGTGCATATGCGTGTTGATCGAGCATTACCGAATTGCACCAGCTCATGCACAACATTCATTAGAACGCTCCGCCTGAAGCTATTCTGTTGGATGCTATACTATGCAAGGCGAGTAGGACCGCAATTCATGGCATAAGACTTCTCTTTGGCCAATGGGCCAACTGTGGGCAAATCCGTGATTGGACATTGTTGTTTAGCACCTGGGCACCTCCCATCGGATATCACTATCGTCGCGCCCCAACCAGAAGCATCTCGTCTCCTGCATAGCTGATGCGCGTTGCCTTTTACAGTGCTAGACGCGTGAAACATGATCCGATATGCGCGTCAGCTAGTGCGCTTCAGCAATAACCCTTGTTATTTCAGGTACCGGTACTTGCTGTGGGGACGGCCGGGTTGGATGGTGGGAGATCTTGCCGATAACCCTGTGACAGTTTAGCCAGAGCACCTGCAGCTGTTGAAGATGTTGATTCAGGGTAGTCAGTGATGTTTGTCTTGGATGGAGAGAGTGCGATTGTCAAGCACTGACCGGAGCTCATCCCAAGACTGTTTAGCGATGTGATGATGTTTTATGTATGCCATGGTTTCAGTGTTGCGATTCTCAATAAAGTTTGTACCCAGAAGCTCATGACGCGGTGTTGCTAAAGATCAAGTTTTTGAATGTTGTTGTGAAGATTTAAATCCTGGAGATGACAAGTGTGGCGGTGAAAGTAACACCAACTGGCATTTTAGTGGCGGCGGTGTACGACATGCTGGAATTAAGGGTCGTTACTACCATTCATAGATCTGAGGCCAGCCCAATCTTGACCGGCATTAATGTGCTTGTATTACCTTCTGCGTTGAGATGCACTTTTTGATATCATGCATCTACTGATATCCCATCACATCGTCTACAATCGCATGTGACTACAAGCCTCGCCTCAATCTCGTTTGTGTCACGGGCAATCAATTCACTCTGGCTAAGGTAGGAACTCAACAATTAGCCCAGTCACTTATTTTGGTACCGACTTTAATGCACCAGCACCAATCCATCTCAATGCTTTTGTCTCTTGACCGCTGTATCGAATTCAATGATTGTTGTCATGACTAGCACCTACCCTAGGGGTTCGGTAGCGCTCTTGCCTGGACCCAGAATTTCCGCTTAAGGTAGGTACCTCGTTAGGGAACAACCGCCTTGACCGATCGTTTGTCGCTGTCAACATCGTTGCTTCCTCTTCTTCCCTTCCTCTTAACGCACGTACAGAGAGATACGCAAGCAGGTCAGCCAGGATCAAGGCTCTTAGCACTCCTCGCTGACATGTGTCATCGAATATCCGGCCTAAGCCCGTCGTCCTGTCTTGTTCCCTATCTTCCAAGCTGCGCTCGGCCACCGAGAGATTCCATCAACTGCCATTGGCTCCGTTGCGAGAATGAATCGAACTGACCGCCTGTCCCCAATAGCAATACGACCATGAGGGTCCTGTACCTGCGCTGGCAGCTGAACAACCAGAATCATTGAGTGAAAAGAGCAAGCCAAGCTTCAGCATTGTTGCTGGCACGTCCCATACCAATATCGCGCTCTCCGGTTGACGAGAGCCAATCTATGTACCCTTCAATCTAAGCACGAGCATCAAAACTCCAGCAAGGATGCTAGCTGCCATCGCCCTTTCCGCATCCATTGGCCAGCGATTATTTTCGGCTTGCTTATTCGGAACCACCTCCATATGTGGGCTGTGGACCAACACTATGCCTTAATGGTCCAGTGTTGCTTTTCCTATTCTTTCTTTTCTCGCGACTTGGACCGTCTTGAAGCATTGCTTTTCTTGTCACCCTCGAAGCCCTCCCTGGCTCTCTGGCTTTAGCCCACGGTTGCTACTGAACGCAAAGACATCATTCACTAGCTTCTCTCGATCGGGAACCATGATGGCGGAAATTGAACAAAGCCCCATGACAGTTGATAATGGTCATATTATGACTTGTAATGGGTGTCTTTGCCTACGTCTGGTAATTGTTGCGGACTATTCCTTGCAGTACGGTCATCTTCGGTATCATTCAATACTACGATCGATACAGTACTGTAACTTGATTGACAGTGGTAGCTTTCCCCATATTGCACTGGGGAGCAGGGCTCGTTTTTGACAAGCGGGTTGGTCTAAAACAACTTGGCTATGTTTGACCATTGGTCATTTCTCACACGATCTCTGAAAGGTTATGGAATATTCTCCTGCCCCGGCTAACAGAACACAGTCTAGCTTCTGATCAGTCTGGTTATTTCTATGCTATACAAGCACATAGTCACGCTCACAATTACCACCTTCTACATCTCATGTTGTTTTCTGCCTCACAGCTGGCTTTACACCGAGCATGCTGCATATTGAGAGAATAAATCTGAAGAACAAATGGATCCTACAGCCCATGAAGCTATGGATAAAACTGATGGATCATGGCGTGTGCTTTCTTAATAATGTACTAGCTACAGTCGAGCACGGCGGGTCTCGTTTTTTTCCTTCTCGTCTTTTTGGCCGGCAGCCCACTTAACATTTTTCACCAAAACACGAACTGGAGGCATGTCTACACCCTGACCGCACCTTCAGTATTCGCCATAAAAGAATTGTAGCAAAGGCTCATCACTCTTGTTGCTCGAGTCAACCAGAGACTTCATACAAAGTGGCAATTGACGGCATTCGTTAGGCTCATCATAAGAAAAACAACAACCACAACGAAAAACACAGAATGGCCTGGAAACAGGCGCATTTCTTATCTCATGCATTGATACCCAGCTATTAATGGAGAAAAGGAAAGAGCAGAGCACGATCCAAACGGCCGCCAATGGAGAAAGCCAGAAGACGCTGTTCAGCGCCCAGCACGAGCAATTGCTTCTGAAGTACAGAGAAGGATGTATACTACGTACACACCCCACAGATCCAATTGTGGCCCGGGTCTTGCTCACTCACCCATGACGCCCCAGGTTCCGAGGCGCGCTCGCTCAACAGCTCTTAACTCTACCCCCAGGCAAGCCACGTCGACGACTGCCATTCCCCTCTAATCTTCTGGCGCGCCTCTTACCAAGGCCCTGGGCCAGGGGTGTCTGTTACGTGGTGGATGGAGATGGACAACGCCGATCCTTCAACAATCTCCAGAGCCATTGTCAGGACCTCTGCTTGATGGATGGCAGTTCTCTTACACCACTTACTGTTACTAGGCTTGCTTTCTGGATTGCTCTCACGATCTTTTCGGCCACTCAGACTCATTCCTGACTTTGCCTCACATCTCTCAACCGGTTGATCTTCTGCAAATGCTTCTTCTCAGACCCAATTGCTCAGTTACACACGCATTATCGATCCTCGCCTTATACCGACTTCTTCAAGGGTCATCTAAGATGGACGCCGGGTGCCCTGACGCCATTCACACGGCGTCTCTAGCTGGTAGTCTAAAACAATACGCCTCATCTTGCCCTGTCTGCCCTTCACATACACCCCTCCCTTTTCTCATCACAAACCCCTTCTGAACCCACTTCCATAGGTCACAGTCTCATCAGCCATATGCCCCCTGTCTTTAATGGTGGACCCTAAGCATATCATAGTGCACCTTCAATGAGTGTATGCTTCTTCTACAAAGACGCTATATAGATCCCTTGGCTATCCTTTGTTTACCATTTATGAGTTTCGTCATCTTCGATTCACATCTATTCCCGCGACCCACCGTCGACCCTTCGACATTACACTCTTGCCCTTTAGTAGTTATTGTCAGTTGCATACTCCTCAGCGTGACCTTCAAGTCGTCACAACTACGACCCGGCGGACTCTGACGCCCGTACCGGCTTAGTGAAAAGCTTTTTCCTAAGAGCACCAGCCTGCTCCCTCATCGAGACCCTGTTGCGTGGTATTGGTCCCAGCAGATCGCAGTGGGCTCGAGCTTCTCATGCTCGAGGTCTCTTACATGGGGCTTTCACCAGGATCCTCCTTGTAGACGGGCGAGACGACCGTTTGACAACTCATCCGCAATCAGCCCTGGGCCCAAAGCCCCAGACCAAGCTACTCAGGCCCAACGCCTTGCTCTTCGTCATCTTTTTCGGCATCCAGCCTTTACCGGGCATGAACGCGCTAAGCTCTAGCTTACGATTGGGATCCGACTTGATAAACTACATTGCTACCCAGGTCCCCGGCTGAGCCATCAGCTCCCTTGCCTGATCAGTAAACAGTAGAGCTTTGTTTGCGAATAATAGGCCGGCGGCACCCTGTTTCTTAAAGTGTTTGTCTTTTCAACTTGGTTACTATCCCGTTTAACTAGCCATCCATTCCCTGCCTCAGCACACCCCCGACTATTGATCATCGCGACGACTCCCCGAGTGGGCTTCAACTATTCTACGACCCCGCGGTGACCCCTCCAGCATCATCAACAGCTCAACTCTGCATTATCTATCCTGCATCGAGACTCTCACGTCCAACACAAAGAAGCTTTCATCCCCAACATCGATTTAGCTTCGACTACCCTCTAACCCTTCGGATCATTGAAACTGGCTGCCTTACAGTCCCCAGTGCTACCGACCACCCATCGACTGGGAGCGACGGCAGGGTCGTATGCTATCCAAGGTCTTCGGGGCATGGACGACACGAGCCGATCAAGGAGGCAGAATGAGCCATTGGTTCATTCAAACCCCAATCAGAGATATTCACTACACGATCCATCCCAGCAGCGCCGTTCACTTGCTGGAGTCTCCAACGATAGATATCGCCCTGCATCCCTGGCTACCTCTTCTTCGTCAGGGCGTGGCATGGGAGCTGATGGCAACTACAGCAACTACTATTCGGAACCCAGTGCATCTTTCTCAACAGCAAATATGCCCGGAACAGCAATCGCATATGGCTCTGGATATGGCCACGACTCTCGCCAGCAGCAAGGGTTTGGTGGCTACGGTACTGCAGCCACGATGATGTATAACGTTGCTCAACCGAATCCGCAAAATCCCGTTTACGATGCGCAACAGTTCAGTTCGCGGCAACCTGCAGCTCTGCAGATGATGACACCAGAGGTTGCCTCGAGCTACTTTGGATCCGAAACAGGAAACGCAGCTGGCCCGAGCCTGCATCAATCAACGCAGAGCTCAAGCGGATCCGCAAATGTTTATCAGCAAAGCAATGCCATGAGTTACGCCAGCAACAGCATGTCTAGTGTGGGCGCAATGCCACAAGCGACAGCAAGCGCCGATGTTTCCATGACAGAAGACCACGAATACGCAGAAGGCGCCCTTGAGGAGAAATGGGTTAGCTACCAGCGGCAACTAGGGAGCATATTCCAGGATATATTTAATGGGTCTCTCGAAAGCGCATCTGAGACATTACTTAGCGTCACAAGTTGGCTTTTGTCTCAAGTCGCTGATCTAGGTATGTACAACACTG
The DNA here is from genome assembly GCA_013618405.1 of Fusarium hainanense. Classification (NCBI taxonomy): domain Eukaryota; kingdom Fungi; phylum Ascomycota; class Sordariomycetes; order Hypocreales; family Nectriaceae; genus Fusarium; species Fusarium hainanense. Next base: position 43,459 of record JABFEW010000241.1, on the reverse strand, counting down.
TCGTCGGGTTCTCTAGGGCAAAAATGGAAAATGGAAAGAATAACGGGACTAATCATTTAACTTAGGTCTCAACCTTGACGACACCAACCTTCATGCTGATCGTATTCAACTATGGAACGACTTCAACCACGCCTGGCTAGGACTAGGCCAACAGCAGATAGAACTTATGTCCTCTTCTCAACAGCTTTCGAGATCACAAACCCTTGTATCAAAAGCTATGATCAAGAAGATGGGCAATGAGTTGATCCGGTTATGTGATGGCATCGAACGACACGGTCTGGTAGATTACCAGTATGGAGTGTGGGAAGATCAAATAACAGCAGGTATGTGCACGTGCAGTTGTACTGTTGAGATTGGACAATGTGCTAACGCAGTTTGACAGTTCTTGAGGACATTCTAGATCTATATGAAGCCTCAGAAGAAGCCAGTGGAAGCAGCAGTCGATAAACACTCATTAACAAACTGCACAATGTTCACTGCAAGGAGTAACTCAAGGACTATTAGAACCCTTGAGTTTCTTGATCTTGTGGCGGGCTTGTTGCCTTGTACCACGCAGCTATTCTGTTTTCATATTTCGGTATACGACTGTTTTGTTGCGCGCATCATGCTTTCCACCACTTCCCTTTGAAGGGTGGGGGTCTATTGGGCTGGTTTACGATTTTCTTTGACATTACTGGCGTGCGTCCTGCTGGTATCAACTGGCAGTGCTTCAAAGCATAGTAACTACAATCACGATTGCATGGCGGGGTTCACAGGAAAAGAGGGTACGGTTTACCACTCTGTGCTATGGTAATGGATACATGGTTGGTCACGACAAAGAGGATTGGAAGTGGAATAGGCATGGACGGGCGCGTGGTTAATGATTTCTTATTTGGGGACAAGGCGTTCAGACTCGCATCAAGTCTCCCTACAGATGGAGTGCAGAAGTCAGGTTTTTGACGGGACGGGACGGTATAGGATGGACAGGTCGGATTGGTCGTTTTTTCATGCCTTCTTTTCTTTTATCAGGCTCCAACACAGACTTGGTAGCACTGTATTATTATCACCGCCTTGCTTTGGGTTAGAAGGGCTGGTCATGGGGTTTGTGTTTGTGCTTGGATTTGGGTCGGTCTGGGACTGGGTAAAGTTGATCTTGAGAGGCTGTACTATGTACGAAAAGAGTGGAGCAGACCTGGAAGTTCTCGCGGGCTTGCCAGTTAACGTTAGATGGGAAATACCAGGGGCGCATGTTTGACATAGAAGCCATAGAAGTGTTGGGTTGTACTATACTATACTATTACCGCCGGCAAAGTTGGCTATCCCCGGTGGAGTTGATCATGACGATGACATGTCAATTGTGTTGAGAGTGACGGTGTGATAGTTTCTGCCCAACGCCATGTAAGGTAATGGATCCCTACCTACATGGCTATGTAGTATAATGGTGCAAAGTAAAGCACGGATATGGAGGACTTCTGGAGTGCTGTATCCGTATAGAGTGCCCGTACCTGAAGCTTGGCATCCTCCCCGCAATGTAAGCTGTTAGTTAGTAGTTAGCCAAGGTATGGACTGCCTAACAAAGGCGAGGATGGACAGTAGATCGGTCGGTTGCTGGTGACAAGACATGGGTTAAGCCCATGTAAGAGGAGCCTTGGGTACCCTGGCACGGCCAAGACAGACAGAGAACAAGGGCAATCGTACCTGTACCTTTACCAGCATCAGCGGCTGTGCAGCAGTACAGTGCCTTGTAGTGCTGAGCTGTGCCAGGGGGAAGGGAGAATTAATTGACGGGAGTTGCCTTCGGGACAATTCCTAATCAAGGGTGTTGCTTGCGAACAAAAGCGGGCTTGTTTTGATTCCCCGCGACAAAGCTGAGTAATTAATTATAGTACCTGGCCTGGTTCTGTTTTCTGCAGTGACAACATCAATTATCAACTATGCTGTAACAACAAAATAGCTGACTCTTGACAATGAACCAACAACCTACTTGTTAGGCGAACGTTTTAGTATCTGAGCTTCAACCTGGGTATGTGGGTTATCGAAAGATTTACTGGCACTTTTATTTAAACTAGTTTTAGTAGTAATTAAACTGTTTTATCTTTTCAAGCTGTTTCCTTTTTATCTTTGTAGTTAGTCTGATTCATTTGTTGGTTGCCTCTAAGGTACAGACGGGAGTGGCTGGTAGTTTGATTGTGGAGGTTGAGTTCAGTCTGGTTCGTGTATCGAACGCTAACAAGTTGACAGCCCTGCCCAGACTATGTACCTACCTATCTATAATAGAACCCGTCTTAATGGGTAAACATCCTAGACATGCTAATGCCTTAAAGTCGCCTCGTTTTATGCTCAACGACAGCACACCGATAGAACATTCGGTGACTCTATCGAGTTCACCGACTGTCCTATGGGATAGTGATGAATAGGAGTGCTGCACTATGTACTGGACTGGATACCCAACAAGAGGCTGGAAAAGATCAGCGGGTTAGGTAGCTTTAGGGTGCATCTACTGCACTGTATCTCTTGCATGCATGTAATCATATGCCAACCAGAAATAGAAACCACTCCAACTTCCATAATCCATCCAAGTCTCCGAAACCCAAGATGCATAACCGATGTTGACACGTCGAGCTCTATTCGTCTATTGTTGCTTTACCGCTAAAGCAGGGATGAAAAAGAAAATACATACTAATGCAAACCAATGTTACCATATGTAGAGTACGGTGCAGCCTGTCAGAGATGGACGGGCGCTTTGATAAGTCGAGCTGAACTGCAAGAGAGTGGCGCATTTACGGATACATTCAATTGTTTTGAAAGTAAAAGAAGAAGAAAAAAAGGTACGTACCTGTACAGACAGAAACAGGAAACGAGACGAGTCGAGTCGAGTCGAGTCGGTTAACTTCCCGCAAAGTGGCTTTTATGCAGGTACAAGCGGTCACTTTGAGCCAATGAATCGTGTGTGGCTTGAGGGTGTGTGATTTTAGAAGGATACGCGAGTCAAGTGGAGATAGTGTACTTCTCTTACCAAAAAGGAAGTAAGTGGGAAGGAATCAACTTCACCAACAAAATCATCGGGGCTGGAAAAACAGAGAAGAGAAAAAAAACATGCTCAGTTACATTCCGAAATAGCCCAGTGGATCTAGTATCAACCAGTACAGGTAGTTGAGGTATTAGATTCTTGTGGAAACAAGCCGTGAGTTGCTGACGAATTTGTTTCTGTTTACCTCCAATACCTACCTACCTACAGTAGTTACCAAGCATATCCTTGCTTGGATAGAGTCACGAAGACCATACGGGTTTCGACTTAGGCAGACATGAGATGCACGATTTGTAAAGGCAATCTAGTAGTTTTGCTTGCTGGTGCATCTGACTTACATATGCAACGACAGATGACTGGTCGAAATACTTCGGCAGTTGTAAAGATAACCTCAGTATCTACTAGTAGGTAGTCTAGCAGTTCACTAACTTGAGTTCAGTATCTGTAGTAGTCTAAACTCTCCAACTTCTGTAGAAACAACGTTGCAGAGCTAACAATGGAGATACGTAAACACGAGGCCGCAAAGCCACCTTCATGGTCCCATTACTGACGTGTTTTTCATAGTAGAGTTTGTTAGAGGGTGATAGCAGCGAACGGACTCTCTGCCGTCAGGCTCTCAGACCCTATAATGCCCTGTAAGTAGTTACTTGCCCGTCGTCGTGATGTGTCCTGATTGGCTTGTAACCGCTCAAACTCAGCTGGCTCAGTCGAGGGAAAGAGCGAGGCGGGCTGGACGGGATAGACCCCTCCTATACTTGCCCATATTATAGGCGGGGGTCTTCTCTACTTAGGCTTCAGTCTTGACCTTTACATCCAACTTTTCTTCTTTTCTTTTCCGTCAACGTGATCAATTTAGTCAATTCATTGGCGTGGAAATGACACAGCCGCCTCATCCGCATGACAAGACTGATTCTTTTCTTTTGTCGCCCTTTCTTACTTGTGTGGGTTGTCCCATATGCTGTACCCCGCCCAAACTACTACTGCATGCTCTTGTACTACAGGACCAGCATCAAGCACCAGCCTCAAGTAACTGACCACTGCTTTCACTTACTTGGCCGACGACTAAAAAAGAGATCGAAACGAAAGGAAGCCAAGACCGAAGTCGCGAAGCGAAGAGTAGAGTTGCCTGTCATTCATGTCGCCCTACCCAATATCAGCCCAATTGATTTTTCCCAATCCTCACGCACTCGCCACAATCAAGAATCTATCTATACTTGGACAAGCAAGATCCGCGGTTGTTTGATGTCCAACGGCTGTGGACGCCCTAACGTCGATCACGTTGCCACTCGCTGATGCGATCCAATGCGACGCAGCCAAACGAGGCTGAAACACAATTGTCGAATAGCAGCTCATGCTTTACTACCGCAACTTTTCTAAAACAGCAACTGATCATATTTACAAGAATCCTCTCGAAAAAAGAAGCATCAACTCACACACACACCACATTCCACATCGCATCACATTAGAGCCCAAATGTCGACGCCTAACTTCAACTCCGCCCTTTTGATGTCGACTTTGAAGAGGTGGTGCTTCTACTTCCTGGCATGAGGTCGGGGGCGTGTAATGTTGTCCTGAATCGTCCAGACCCAGCTCAACATGGCTACATGTCAACCATCATGCATCGGGCAGCAACTTGCCGCTGTCATCTGATTCCTTGATGTATCCATTCGAGGCTGGGTCAAGCCTAACCCAATTGCTCCATTGATGGAACTCTCGGCGCTTGCTTTTGTTTCCCCAGCCATCACAGCCATTCCTTTCCGTCTGTGCCGGACTTCGGGCTTACAGATAGCGGACTCGAGTGTGACCGACATCCCATGTTAAGCTCAACTCCACACTACTACGGCTGACCGCTGAATCGTTGGGCATTAGTCCACTCTCGTCTCCCTCGAGCAGCCTTTTCTGATATGGAATTTGAAGCTGACTGAATCATTGGAAAACGATAGCTCCATATCCCCTACTCATGCAGCTTTCTGACTGCGCCGTACTGTGCCGTCTACTGTGGGGGCTTCCCTGCGTGGGCGTTCCAGCTGAGCGGATGCTGGTAACCAATTAGCGAATTGGACAGACTGTTCATGCCTGTGAACCCACGCTTTTGGTTCTTCTTCACCACCCTTAATGAAGGGCTGAACCATGAGTGTTTGGTCTTGACGCCCAGCCAAGAATGGGACTGCGAAGAAGTCGAAAGACTTGTCTGATATCCCTAGTCGATCCCACTGATACTGTCACCTCGTGAAGCGGGCCTGTCGTCGCTTACAAGCCCTTTATCAGATCAGATCGGCGAGCTACCTACACACCTTTCCCACGTCGCGTTCCCTCTTGCGAATCAGATTTCGGGATTAGTCTTCCGTGGTTCGTCTATCGGCTGTTTAACGCCCCCCTAGCACAACCGACGACGTCTGTTCGCTGTTCCAAACTGTCGGGGCACACAAAATCTACGACGCCAGCCTGCAAATATGACATGTCGCTTTCACTAAAGCCGCCAAACACACCCCTTCTAGTCCATAATTGTCGGATATAATCAAGGGAGAAGGGATGAGAAACAAAAACAAAACATCTCAGGAAACTAATCTAACCTGTTCGATCAGGTGAGATATATCTCATCCACCCGTATCCCTACAGAGATGGGGTTACATCCTGATCGACAAATGAGGCTAATTCCTGGCCGACAAGCTTGCTGCATCAGCCTCACCATCATGATCCCTACATCTTGATTTCTATACAGTGTTGTACGGCTTTTACATGTTTAAAGTCAATGCGGAGTACGAAACATGCAACTGATGTTTCGTGCAACCAAGATTTAGCTGCCGTGTTTCTTTTTTTGTGCACTGGTCGCAAGGCGTGCAAGCAAGCCCCGGCAAAGATGATCTTCCAGACATGGATTTCCATGCCTCGAGTCTGATAGAGTGTGGCACTGTACCGAGTTTCTGGAGACCGTGATCCCGGCACTGACGCATCCCGTGTCCTTCGTGGCGTTGTAAGACAAGGAACTCTTTGCTTCTTCAAAGGTTGCCTTCCCAACCCTTTTGTCGCATACTCAATACCTTTGACGCCATACATATCTGCGAGTAAGACCCGACGATCATCGGCATATGTCATGCCAGCATCGGGACCGATCTTTTGGGCCAGGGCTCAGTTCACTTTGCTGACCGGGCCCGGAGCCGGGGGATCGACCGGCAACGCCCGCTCCCGACTCGGTCTCAGACATGGCGGCCCAGGATGCCATCACAGTGGTGGTGATGGTGGTTGTGGGTGTAAGGTATCACATACGCCTTGTCTCACCACGTATAAGGTTCATTGAAGCATCATGACATGGGCATCGCAAGTTCATTGTCTCCCTTTGACTGTCGTGATCTCGCTGCGCAACGCCCCGGAGGTTGTGCTCCTGGAGTAAGATGCTCAATGTAACTCAAGAATAACACCCACGATTGGTGTGCTATTATCAGATATCTCTTTGGACTTTGTTTAGCCGGGACAATAAAGCGAACTAGACCGACGACTTAATCCGTGACGTTTACCATAATCCTCTAAGACTGCCCTAAAGAAGATGGCGGTTGTTTCTCCAGACACTCCACATTGGATGTATCCATCTAGTTTTTCAAGAGACTAGTTTACAATGGAGATACAAATCTCGTCTTCTGCCCCCGGGCTTAGGAACGAAGGCTAGGTGTTTCTGAGGCTATCTCTATCCCGCATATGTGATAACTTATATATCTATGAAGGACAAAAGGTAGACATCTGGAGCTCCCGGCGCTTATTGTAGTTGAAACGAGTTGTATCATCTTGACCGAAGCCAAGTATCGTGTTCTTGCGCTCTAACCTTCATACGCCTGCTACGGAAGGCAAGCCATGTACGAGTCTCTCTGCTGCAACAGTCGAGCATTGTCATTCCCAACCAGTGAAATGCTTTGTTGGACAGGATGTCAGTACTTACAAGTTATGGATGCTTTGGATACACATACTTGTTTCTACTCCTCTTCATCTGCAGTGACCACTTCATCGTCACTAAGCTTATGTGCTATGACGAGGAGAGTATCAGCCTTACCTTTTTGTTTGAGGCTGCTAGCTACAGATTCTGAATTCCACGACGTGCAGTGCCTGGTGTAGTACATGCTTGATTCTGGGGTCACAACTTTGCATATGCCTCCTTTCGAACGGGACGGGGATCTTTGATCTCTCGGTGTAACCTCAACCCTGTATCATGTACTGGCACCCTCTCATTCATCAGTGTCGTGTTACTGGTGTCCTTTTATCTGAGGGTATTGATATCTCAATCTGACATATCTGCTGTAGAGAAGAATAGTATGCTTTCCAAAGTGCTTCTGTCGAAAGGTATATCACATGTGTAGAGTAAATATTCATGTTGTTGTCATGTTGGATGACCCTGCTATGCGGGCCGTAGATATCAAGATGATGTTCTTCTACATAGGTAATTTTATCCCGCTAATCATATTGTGTATAATGTGGATGATTTGAATTAGGAGGAGCCGCCTTCAAGATATTGTTTGTTGTCTGATGAAGTTGACCCTTAAAACATGTGATGGCCGGTGAGCTTCGTATAAGCGAGGAAGTTAACAGGATATGAGCGACGCCGACCTATAAACGGTACTATAAAGACCTCAACTCACATCGTCTATCTTGGAACTTCTTAGAGAAACTCTGCTTGATTCTCTGAGATTTTAGTGATGAGTTTCTGGTTCGTTGGCTTTCCTTGGGTGTGTAACAGTATGGTCTTTGAGATCTCGTTTTCACCGTTAGTCCATATGCGACACTGTCAATAGGGCAACACTTGGAGATAGCCGACGAATTCTGGTATGTATAATGGAACATATTCCAGGGGCCTGACATCAGAAGTGTCCTTGTCAAGTTGATACCTGTGATCTAGTCAGTCTTGAAGACCTCAGAATTGATAGCATTTTTGTGCTTTTGGCTTCTCAGCCGGTGTGGTTGGAATTCATGAACTTCAATTGCCAGTTTGAACGGTCCCTAGAAACAGTACTTGAAATAGTCAACCGTAACACGATCTGCTGCAGCGATGCGGGATGCATACATGAAGAATCTTTATGCGCCTGCTCCCCGATTTACTGCGTTACAAGGGCCTCTAAATCTTAGTACGAAGACAAAATAGTCTAGGTGCTACTCTAAGCTGGCATAAAATGACCAAGTTATTATCTCTTATGCTCTTGGCAATCAATTCTTCTGACTGGCGCTTGCACGTGCACTTTGCTCGTCGACAACCAAGTCACTACCCTGAGCCAAGACCTCACCGAACGAGACGTTCTGTAGCTTACTGGAGCTCAATGAAAATAGGCAGGGATGCTGTAACCCAGGACGTTAATTCATGATCGTAATTGTAATTGTATTTGTAAATTCGCTAGGTGATTCAAGCCCATCACTGTCAACGTCCACACAGTCCTTATAAGGACGATGGACATCGAGTCCATAGCAACGTTCAACGTTTATACCACAACCCTCTGCACACCCCACCCTGTCATGAATGCTTGTTTAGAACTGGTCTGTCGTATTGTTAGCATCAGTTCATCGACCGTTTCCAATCTCATGAAGTATACGCATGATAGCGCCCATTCAGACATCGAAATGATTTCAGATAACATACCAACAGTCATGCTCATGCTGATATCGGTGGACTCCACCATCTTGGTAAACTCCTCAAAGCTAATCTTGCCATCCTTGTCGAGATCGGCCTCCATGATGGTCTTGTCAACGATTTGCTGCAGCTGCTGGTCTTTAAGGTTGCTGCCAACCATCATCTTGAGGACGATGAAAAGCTCTCCGTTGCTGATGTAGCCGTCGCGGTCAATATCGTAGACCTTGAAGGCGAAGTGAAGCTTCTGCTCCTTGTTTCCCTTGCTGCTGAATGCCGAAAGACCTGTAACGAATTCTTGGAAATCGACATCACCGCCACCATCCTCGTCGAAGATAGCGATCATTCTGGGAGGAAGCTAGGTTAGCTTGTCGTAGCTTGCGAGAAAGGTGTGGCGGACGAACCGTGTTGCCAGAGGGTTGGAAGAGATCTGGGGAAGACTGAGGAATTCATCGCGCTCGATCGTACCGGAGTTATCCTATAAAGAAGAGACAAGTTAGTCTTTTGCGCTCGTTCAATGCAGATGTCCTATGCTCCAGCTTTGCGCATCGTTCGCCACCATGCTCATGAGCATGAGCATGACCAATATTTCCAAGCTCCATCATGAACCAAAAAGTCGGGAAGCTCGCGCACCTTGTCCAATTTCATGAATCGCTTTCGCAGACGATCAACTTCCTCTCTGTCGACTAGATATCGCACATCTCAGCATATGATATCACACTAAAGACCCCTCCCCCAACCGTGCGTTGAGGTCAGTTCCCAGAGCAGGGTTTCCTCACAGTTGGATCCTTGGACGAGGTTGTCCAGGACTGCGCTGGTAGTGTTGCCCATTTTGGCAACGTGAAGCAAGTTTGAGAGGCGAACGGGAAAGGGTTTGTATCGGTCGAGTTCGAGTTATGCCGTCGGGGTAATCGATATAAGCCGTCCTGTTATGTTGAATTAATACAAAGTTTGGTGATAAGGCTGAATTGGAAGTCTCACTGTCACTGTCACTGTTCAGCCGCTACCCAAGTTTAGGTAAGGTAATTCTAGACCGACCTATCTGATGCTCTGCTCTTCTGCGCAAAGGGGCAGGTGCGCAGAGGGGTAATTACCTAGCGGGGCGGGGGGAGCGACTAGGCCTCCAGCTCAGCTTCCATGATTTTACGGTGACCTTGGAGCATGCCGTTTTGATATTGGTGATACGGTCAGCAATCAGATTAAATCATTGTTTGATGGGTGCAAGACAATAAAATTTCAAGATCAAAGAGTATCTTGACTTTGGGTCACGGGCAGCTACATAAACAATTAAGAGTGTTTTTTAATTATTGTATTTGTGCAGAAAAAACAAGCACTTACACTTATCACCGTTTTACTCAACTCCGTTCTATACGCAGTCGTCTGGTCAGCAAACAAGCATTCTTTGTTTCCAGCGCTTGCATCCACTGAAAGTGTGCGTTTTCGGGTAGCTAGCACCACTGGAAAGCGCCTATCCAACAGCGCAGATCATGCACTGCCGTCTGTTACGGTGACTGTAGGCTGCCCCAAAAAATAAGGAGGCATTGATCCAAGCGTCTCAAGTACTCTTCACGCAGAAAAGTGCTGTAAAGTGACCTCGACCCCTCCCGATTGCACACCGTCATCAAACTCAGTTGTCCCGCTCTGCCAGCCAAATGCACTCTCCCTTGCCAAAAACTCCGTGCAGCGAAAAAACTTTGCGCGCCAAAACAAATCCCCAACGTCACCCCATCGAGCCCGACTACGCTGCCATCGAAAACAGGCTATAATACCACCTTTTGCATCGAGTTTTGGCACGATTTCAACTTAATAGACCCCGTTTTATGACTTGATCGCTTTTTTTTGCGGGTTTTCCGCCGCCTGACCGCCCTTCTCTCGACCTCCCTTTAACCCCCTGCCAACATGTCATCACGCAAGGTTCGCGTCAAGAAGTTGAACGTCAAGACGACGCTTCCAGTCCTCCGCGAAGACCAAATCGATCCCAACGAGTACGAAGCCCTTACAACTGATAACCAAATCGCGACCGGTGTCGAACAGGCTGAGGAAAACGTGAGTTCTTTCTTCGTGTCATGATATCACGTGCTTTCTCACGTGATATGACTTATTGGGCTCTTCTGATTGGATGGTACTATCATCCAATCAGAGACCGCTATACTTCACCTGGGCCTCAACTAACACTTACAATAGGAATACCATCTTCAGACTATCCTCAAGGAGGCAGGAACCAGCAATGATCAAGAGATTCCTGTCCCTCCACCTCAGGAGAGCGACATCAACTATGATGACCTCTACCCTGTTCCCTTCCATAAACCCTCCTCTTACATTCGCTTCTCACAAACAGTGGAAGAGTGCATAACATGTCTCTATGATATGACCACAGAGGACGATGAGTTCCTCAAGCAGTACAACAGTAAACCGCCTGCTGCTGGGGTCCTCTCTGAAGATGACTTTGAGCGTATCATGGAGGTGTTTGAGGACACTGCCACGGAACAAACTCCTTTCGCAGCAGTGGACAACACCGTTGCTGCGTATGATATGATGTTGCCAGGTCTTACCCACATTAACCAATCGGTCTCGGCAGATGTTTTGCAACATGCGAAACCTGTGTACGAGTACTGGAAGTCAAGGCGGCAGGAAGCTGGGAACAAGCCATTGCATCCCAGCCTCAAGTTTGAGACGCACCAGGAGACTGACGACACAGACCCCTTCGTCTGTTTCAGACGACGTGAGGCTCGTCAAACTCGAAAAACCAGAGCTCGTGACAACAAGATTGCAGAAACCCTCAAGAAGTTGCGACGTGAACTTGAGGATGGTCGGCAATTGGTTCTTTTGGCGTATGAACGTGAAATGGTAAAACGAGAACTCATGTCCATGGATCGTGCCATCTTTGAGGAAAGGGCAAGGCTCAAAGATACCAAGCTTCGGCTGGGGATCAAAGGCGAGGACGAGGATCTCGTCAACCAAAAGGTATGTTTCCGCGTATTTGAGTCAATCCCACTTGGTACTGACGCGCATCACAGCCTCAAAAACGCAAGCCTGTGGAACCCCCTGTCGTGCGACAACCGACTGGTGCTCATCTGCGGCAACCTGTACGGTCTGATGGTAGGACGCTCGATGCTGATCTCGTCTTGTTATCGGACAAGCTGGCCGAGAAGGAGACTGAACTGCGACTCGATATAGAAATGAAGGTTCAGAACCACCGAAAGTGGAACCAGAACCATATTGATCTCACTCGAGAACCACTGTCGCCGGTCAAGGAACAGGGCTCAGAGCTCAAGTTCCGACAAGCCAAGACGCAGTATCTGATGACGCCTCCAGCGTCAACATCATCGGAGATGGAAGTAGACGAGATTTCGCCTGAGGCTATGCAAGTCGACAGACGTGAACCGCCTGTCTTCCAGTTCACTGCTGGGTCAGCCGAGCAGTCGAAGGGTAGCCAGCCGTCATTCCGTCGGCGCATTGGTCGCTTGAACCGATTGTGGATTGACCGAAGAGGTATGGTAACGCCGCCACGGGAACTTGGTGAAGATAGATCGGATAGGTGGAAGTATGACTCGGATTCCGACGACGAACCGCTTGTGTATGACGTGGATCCGTTCGATACTCGAGCACTCAAGTTTCGAGCGACGATTCCGCTAAACCCTTACATGTTTAGAGGACGTCCGGCAGTGCCACCAGAAGCTGTAGCAGCAGCGCAAGCACAGGCGGGTAACCGACTGTTGCCATCACCAGCGGCGGCAGCGGCGCATGCTCATGCCCAAGCACACGCAGCAGCAGCAGCACAGGCGCATCTAGCAGCGCAAGCGCAAGCCAAGGCGCAAGCGGTAGCACAGCAACAGGCTCAAGCAGCCCAAGCTATATCGTAAGCCAAGGGCGGGGAAGAGAATTGTATGACTATGGTGGATCTTTGTTTTATACCCATTATTGAAAGAACAGAGCGGCGGACCGTTGGGCATAGTCGACGAGTTCGACGGTCAACAAATATGTCGTGTATATTTAGTCGTTGACGAGGGCATTGCATGGAGTTCAGGAGCGGGTGGTCGGTATTCGGGCCTCAGCGTGGGAGAGCCTGTTTGGTGGCCCAGGCGAGAAAAATAAAAAAGAACAACGGTCAAATTACGACCGCAACAAGAACAGTTCCATGCTAATCATCCATCGTTCGTGACGTATTTGTTCGTGATTATAAGAGAAGAGGAAGCCGTCGTAGTGGTAGCGTGAGGTGGTCATGCGGATGACATGCTGTAGGCTGAGGGGAAGCTCTCTTGGATCGGGATCTGATGTGCCGACTCAGCGAAGACAGGTTCTCGGTGTTGACAGGATAATAAGAGTCTGACAAGCAGAAAGCAAGTGTATGGTTGTTATGTTGATCGTAAGCCTGAAGCCGAAGAGTCAAGTTGCGAGGTTATAAAAGGTGACCAAGCTTGGCCGAGAGGATTTGGCTGATATCATATTAGCATGGGTCTCGATGTTGTGCAAGAAAGGAGGAAAGATTAAACAAAAAGTAGTATACCTGTCATAGCAGCAAGATTCATGCATAGATCTTCTGGAAGCGAATTTAGAAGGCACAGAATACCTGTACCTGAAAGATCTTGTGCAGAATTGCGAGTGATGGAGGAGGCTTTGGAGTGGAGGGCGGGCTGCGGGTGAAGGAAAAGTGGCCGGCGAACCAGGCCTTGTGGATTTACACGAATGGAACAGTAAGCCACAGCGCTTTCTTGACAGGTTGTGGCTAGTGAGACTAAATTAATAGAGGAAATGCAGAAAAAAATCTTGGTATTTTTTTATTTTCTGCATGATGATTCTGAAGCTTGTAATTACAGCCATGCCTCAGATATAGTGTTGATGATCAAAAGAGAAACTCCTTTATCAGCGACATGCTGTAAGCTATTGACTGAATTTATATAAGCAACAATAATTTCTACGATATTAAGAAACCATTGTGTCTCATTCCGGTTGTCTTAAAGATCTACCATCATGTATCTTTTTTCCAACCGTTCATGGTTTAGCTGGGGACCCTGAAAATTGCAAAATCGGAACCTCCCGCCCCCTCCTTCACTTTTACGTACAGTTGCTCTACAGTGGGAAAGCGAAAGTGTGGCTGGTGATGACGCCTGTTGGACTTGCTATATCTAAGCGAGGCGAGGGGTTTGTAAAACCTGCTGCCCTTGTCGTCAGGGTACCATAATTAGTTGCTGGGATATAGAAGAGACGAAATAATTTGGTCATTTCATGTCAGCATAAACCGGCCGTTAGGCTATTTAATTTAGGTGTTCTAATCCTTGGAGAACAATTTTCCCGTCCCCAGTAGCCTTGTAAGACAACCTGATAGATAGAGAACCTGCCCCTCTATCGGTTGGAGAGAGTCTATCGCATTCTTGATGTGCTTGTCTAGCTGGCAAATTGTACATATTAAACTGATATTAACTTCAGCAATACTAACGGCTGGCTATTTTGATCCTTTGGACCTCTTAGACTATAATACACTGTCCCGTGCACAGGCGACTCATCTGAACTTAGACCCTCATCGACGTCAACAGTATCATCTCGAGAACCCCCACCTTTTCATCCCTCCATCTTCAACCTCACTTCCAACACCGACCTAGGTCATAATATAGCAAAATGGCCTTCGAGAAAAAGTCCTCTTATATAGCCCTCGGTTGCGAAGGCTCAGCCAATAAGCTAGGTATCGGTGTTATCCTTCATACTGCAACCGAGACCAAGATCCTCTCCAACCTTCGCGACACATTCGTTTCCCCGCCAGGAACAGGCTTCCTTCCCAAAGATACAGCCGCACACCACCGCGCTCACTTCGTCCGCCTCGTCCGAGAAGCCCTCGCCGAAGCGAAAATTACACCCGCAGATGTCGACTGTATCTGCTACACAAAGGGTCCCGGTATGGGTGCCCCGCTAAACTCCGTGGCTGTGGGCGCAAGAACGTTGAGTCTGCTCTGGGATAGACCACTCGTGGGCGTGAATCACTGCGTAGGGCATATCGAGATGGGGCGATATATCACTGGTGCCGAGAACCCGGTTGTGCTGTACGTTTCGGGTGGTAACTCGCAGGTAATTGCGTATGCAGAGCAACGATACAGAATATTTGGAGAGACGCTCGACATAGCTGTTGGAAACTGCCTCGATCGATTCGCCCGTACGCTCCAGATAAGCAACGATCCTGCGCCTGGGTACAACATTGAACAGTTAGCCAAGAAGGGAAGCAAGCTGCTGGACCTCCCTTATGCTGTTAAGGGAATGGACTGCTCGTTTTCCGGCATTCTCGCATCCGCTGATGCACTTGCTGCGCAAATGAAAGCTGGCGCAGACTTCACACCCGAGGACTTGTGCTTCTCATTACAAGAGACGGTATTTGCTATGCTGGTCGAGATTACGGAGCGAGCTATGGCGCACGTTGGATCTTCACAAGTTCTCATCGTGGGAGGAGTCGGCTGCAATGAGAGGTTACAGGAGATGATGGGACACATGGCGCGCGAACGAGGAGGATCTGTGTTTGCTACAGACGAGAGATTCTGTATCGATAACGGAATCATGATTGCCCACGCTGGATTGTTGGCATATGAGATGGGATTCAGAACGTCTTTGGAGGAGAGCACATGTACACAAAGGTTTAGGACCGACGAGGTTCTTATCAATTGGAGAGATTGATTCTCCCAAATAAAAAATCGTGAACTATGTTCTTATGTTCATTTGCAGGAGTTGAGTTATGAAATATCTCGTCTCTCCTTATCATGGTGTTATTATATGTTGACATGTCTCTTCTTGGCTCGTATCAGTCACTCGGTGCTCACACATCTCCTGCCCAGTTACAGCCTGAAAGCCAAAAGCATCATCCTCGCCCATCTGTGGAGCCTATTCCCCCATATATCTTTAATACACAGCAACCGTCCCAACATCACATTGTCGCTTTACCGACAGCACATCTAAATGCAGTAGTTCAAGTTTATGCATCTGTCTCATACCCATTCGTCATGTTCATCATTCGTCCATACTTAACTATCATCCGAAGATGTGGGCTTGTAGACGATTGTTGTGACATACTGCTTCAAGTAAGCATCATTCTTTTCATAATATACCTGGTTTTACATACCTTATTTCTATACCGCGTAGTAGCGGAAACAGCAAGAATGTTGTTCTTGATGCTACTGGTAGCAAGATGGTTCAATATTGTGTGGTTTGGCATATTGAGAACACTGTTGTCGTCCTTCATAAGGGTCGCTGCATTTAATATCGGCTTGCTCAAGAAGCC
Organism: Fusarium hainanense; assembly: GCA_013618405.1. Classification (NCBI taxonomy): domain Eukaryota; kingdom Fungi; phylum Ascomycota; class Sordariomycetes; order Hypocreales; family Nectriaceae; genus Fusarium; species Fusarium hainanense. Next base: position 27,592 of record JABFEW010000241.1, on the reverse strand, counting down.
TGGCAAAGCAGGGGGGTTTGGTAGTCTCTCAATTGCGTTGACTGCATATTGGTACGCCTGCGAATCCTCAGCCTGGTCAAAGTCGATGAGGTACTTCGGAATCTGGTTGCGATAGGCTTCTGGGGGTGGCACGGTCTTGCCTTTTAGCTGGGATGGCGCCTTCAGAGATTGAGGAACCATCTCCTGAGTTGATGAGGATGCCTGCGCAGCAGCTTCGGCTTGAGCTTTGACATGATGAGCAACTGGGAGTGCGGGAAGCTGTTGTCTGTGGGCTTCGTCGGGGCTGACTTCGATGTAGTTGACAAGATTGTTGCCAAAGTCCACAGTTGTGGGCAGATCAGGAGAAGTCTGCATGATACCGTCCACCAAGAAGCGGACATGATGAGTGCCTGGCAGGACATAGACTGTCGTCGAAAAGCAACCAGGCCGGCCCTCACTAAGCGATACGTCAGCAACCGCATTTTTAGAAACACATCTTGACAACTCCTGGATCGCATGGGGGACGATCTTGTACAACGGCGATCCGAGACCACAAAGCAGCCACGGAAACACAGAGGCCGTGATGATCGCCTCATGTCTCAGAGAAGATAACAAATAGTATCATGGCACTTACATGGGATGTAACCTCTGCTTGCGATTCCATTGAAAAATGGTACCTGTCACATAAATCTTGTCACCTCCAGTGAGCCATTCCAGCCTGGTCTGAACAACAGGTCTCGTCTTGTCAACGCGCAGTTCCTCGCCGTCCTCTTCATCCACTGTTGTAGCGCTGAGGGCAGAGCTCTTGCGGGTGATTGCGTCTAACGAGTCCATGGGATCGACCTCTCCCGACTGATCCTCTGGTGCTAGAATGGGAGATCCCGGTGTATGAACCTCCTCATCGATCGGGAGAGGTAAACGAGGGGGCCGAGTCAGATACATATCGGTAATACTGCTGTTGGGGATTAGTGCAGGGTCGTGGGTGTGAGCGGACTGGTGTGATCGCAAAGAAGAAGACTCGATAGGGACGTCGAGGGGTTTAGTCGGTTCATCGCGGTGTTGAGGTTTCGACTCGGCAGTTTTGGACTCGGGCGTAGCAGCAGTCTGCTTCTCAGCGATGGCTTTAGTATCAGAGGAGGAAGCAGTCTTGTGGACGGCCGCAAAGTTGCTATGTGGAGAGCCGCTAAGAGAAGACACTGCGGTGGGAGGCAGACTCTTTGGGCGATTGATCACAGTTGAGCCCTGAGCCTGCGCCATAGAAGGCTCTGGCGGCGCGGCAGAGCGATGCGTGTGGCCGGTGATGATGTTGCGGGCATCCTTGCGCAGATGATGGCGGGGAGATTCATGGCCATGGAGATGACCATGAGCCGAACCCGGAGTCGAAGCAGTCGGGGTGGTCGGCTTGGAGGACGAAGACGCGTTGTTACCCATATTTACTACCTCCTATCCCCTCGACGGGATGTCCTTGTGACTCTTTTAAAAGCGTTGGAGATCGTTGAGGCTGTGTCTGAGAGTTTCGGTTTGAGATGGTTGTTGGGGGAAAACGTTCGGACTGTCGGTATCTTATCGGGACAATGACACCAGCATGTCAAGGAAGAATTGAATGACGCAGTAAGGTTGGTTGTCGAATAAGAAAAAGAGTGATTTGTTGGGAGATTCTGTACGTTGCGCACTCAGCGCCAATTGGGCATCTGCGTCAGGGAAAATAGAGAGGTGGACAAGCAAAAAACGGCTTGACACGGCAGGGTTGGTGTGAGAATCCGGGGGACTTTGTGTAGCGTGATGTGATGTGATGTGATGATAAAATGAATCAGATGCAAAGCAATGTCCAAAAAGGCTGGAATCGTATTGTTCGTTGCGACCAAAAAAAGAAAAAAGAGATATCGTTGATGTTGGTTCGTGATATGTCCCTGAGGCGTTTATTTCGGTTTAGTTGTCGCCTGTTATGTTTTGTTCGTCGTTGGTCGCGGGGGTGGAGATGTAGACTGTACTGTACAGTAGAGGGATTGTGAGCTGAAATGGATGAAGGGAAAGGGAAGTGAACGGGTGGGATGTTCTGAGTCGTGGTGGGGAGTTTGATAGATGACAGTCCAGAGGTACTTTGACATACACGTTGATTCGCCTAGTCGCCAAGTCACTTTACAGCTATTACTAACACAACCAGACAAGCTCTCTTACCCATGAGTTCTCCACTCAATCTCGATAGACATGAGCTCTCATCCACAACAGCTCAAGGGAGCTTCTTTCTAACTTGGGAGACCTGACCTTTACTTTACACATCTACAACCATATAGATACTCACTAACTGCAAACAACATATTATACGCCGCTTGATTTTATCATCAATAGCTTGGCAGTTCCTTCCTTTAATCTCCTCTTGCTTCTCACTTTTATCTTATAATGATGTAATTACTCCTACCTCACTTACCTACTTACTCCCTAGACAACCTCACCCATCTCGGTCTCATACCAAAACATCACAACTTCTCATCACCAACAACATGACCGAAAGTTTACTCCCAACTTCCACAGTCGTGGCAGCAACACACGCTGAACAAGTTTCACCGACAATCTCCCCTTTCATACTCGCCTTCGATATCATCGTCGCCATCTTTACCTGGCTCTTCTCATTTAACTGGTCCGGGTTATTCCTACGCATCTTTGCTATCGTCAGCTTCCCCTTTCGTCTTATTTTGCTTCCGTTATCTATAGTTGCGAATATTCTTCTTGTCATTTTCGCACCTGTCATCCACCTGTTTTCCTACGCGGCAGCTTGCGTACGTTCTGTTTGGCTGCTCTTAGCTGGCTTAGAGGTAAGTTGACGACTCAGAATTTGATATGAGATAACTAGCTAACATTTCATAGCCATTATATACCTTCGTAAGTACAACGAGCTTGCCAAGAACATCTCCCTATACTAACGTTATTCTAGTTTGGTGCGGCAGCTGGTGTTGGCATCATAGCTGGTATCACTATAGCCATCTTCTCATCTGTCATCACATCTTACCTCGGAATGCAGAAAAATGACTACGCCGTGAAGCGATCAGGCTCCAAGGAAAGCCTGCTCGAAACAAGCAGTCGAAGAGACTCGCTATCTTCAGACACAGATCTTGGATGGCAATGGCTGGACTCATCCAGCTCAAGGCGCCGACCAACAAGCGGTTTACTCTCACAGACGATTCACGAGGAGGACGATGATTCAGAATATTGATCGTATATGAGCGCTATGGTATACAAAGTCTCCATCACGAGCTTCCTAGTCTAGGGATGATTTCATATCTCGTGTGTTTGTTAAAATCAGAGGATAAAAATGTTAGGACCCTCTCGGGGTGCATCTCTCATGATGCCGCTTCACTTAAATGCCGGACACCTGGCTTCGTCAGATATATTCTCTCTCGTTCCATTCCGTTGCGCCATGTTCCGCTATGCCCGAAACGACATGTGATTAGAATCTTGCTTATTCCCCTATGAAACGCCGTACGGTAATTCTGATCCTGGTTGTGACCCTGGTCGTCGTTCTTGCTCCTTTGCCCTTCTGTATCCGTTATCAGCCAATGACATCGTTTGCTGAAGATTCTATCTTCGATATCCGTTGTGATCAGGTCTGTCGCGGTCTCTTGATCGATCATGTCTAGGTGATCTGCTGCGGCTCATGGTCCCACGGTCCCTGTCGTAGCGGCGGTCCTCTCTGCTATTGCGGCGCCGGCGATCGTCCCTGGGAGGTTGGCGGTCATCTCGTGGTGGTGGGCGGTCGTCCCTCCGTCGACCTGGATCATCCCGATTATAGGCGGGAATGTACGTATCGACATCCGGTCCTCTTGGCCCTGGTGGCCCTCTACCCCTAGGGGGCCCTCGTTCTCGGAAGTCCGCATCGTCGTTGTTGGGAGGTGGTCGTGGGGGCAGTCCAGCGCCGCCTCGCTCTCGTTGCCAAGCAGGACGACGGTCATCAGGTCCGTTGCGGTATCTTCCTCCATTCACGCCGTTGCGGCCATTGCCGTAAGGCTCGTTGCTATTAAAACCTGCTGTAGCGCCGTTTGCATCAGGACCCACGCCGACAGTTCCACCCTTGGGAGCTGGAGGCAGAGCGACCTTGCGATCATGGAACTTTCTACGGTCCAACTCGTGACTCTCTTCGTAGATGGGGATCTCGTGAGGTTCAAGAGGCAGAGGCTGCATCTTGAACCAGGGGTGCTGCAATGCATCCACTGCGTTGATTCGTGTCCGCCAGTCAAGTCTGAGAAGCTCTTTGAGTAATGAGACTGCCCCTGAGCCGTATCTGACAACGATGTTAACACTGAGATATAACACGGCACTGGACGCAACTTACTGTCTGAAACGGTTCTCGAGGTTGCCTGATCGTGGTCGAGGATTCAAATGCTCACCACCAGGGAGTGTTTTCCATCTTGGCATGTTTTCTTCATTGGGAGAGCCCATCAGGTCCCAGATAATATCCAGCTGCGCAGCATCACTCTCGCCTGCCAAGATGGGTTTTCCATATAGCATTTCGCCGAAAACACAGCTGCATCACTCGTTAGAATCTGTAAAGCATCATGATTCCCAGACTGTGCTTACCCTACGCCCCAAACGTCTATAGCGGGGGTGTACTGCCGCAGTTGCAGCAAAAGCTCGGGCGGTCGGTACCATCTGGTTACGACCAGGCCGGTGTAGTCCCGCTTCCCCTCGCCCATGGCGACTCCAGGTTGTGGTGTCTGCCCATCGTAATGCCGGGCAAGACCGAAATCGGCAATCTGAAGGATACCTTTGTTGTTGATCAGCAGATTCGCCGCTTTCATATCGCGGTGAAGGATCCGACTGTCATGCAGGTATCTGAGGCCCTCTAGTAACTGCAACATGTAGCATTTGATCTGAGGTTCTTTGAACTGGACTGATGGGTTGTCGAGAAGACCGGACAGATCGTGATCCATGTAAGGAGTAGCCATGTATACAATAGGCTTTTTGCGCTTATCGGCTGAATGGGTGGTTAGGTTAGATTGATAAAGGGCAGTCAAATCTACTTACTCGCTCTGGTAGGATGTTCGATAGCCATATCCTCTAGTCGCAGAATGTTCTTGTGTGACAAAAGCTTAAGAAGCTTGATCTCGCGAAGAGCGGTAATGGGGAACTTGGCTTGGTCAGTGTGGCTCTCTTGACAGGGTGGTACAAAGACATACGCCATCCTTCTCATGATGCATGATAATCTTCTTCAAAGCGACAAGGGCGCCAGTTCTGCGCAGGCGAGCACGGTGAACCTCACTAGACAGTTGTTAGTATAAGTGATCGAATTTCGTTGTTGTAGCAATCGGCGGGGCATGCGGCGATCGTGGAATCGTACCCAAAGGTTCCCTCTCCCAGCTTGCCCAACAGCTCATAGTCAGAAATGCGCGAGCAGCCCTTGAAACTTGATCGTGGCCTTAAATGGTTCAGGGCAAAAGTTCGAGGCGAAGTGCCATCAGGCGTTGTGTCTGATAATTTCTCCATCTCGTCGAGTCGAAGGGGGTGCGCGATATTGGAGTTGAAGTCAAGTCGGCTCGAGAGGTTGACGATGCGCGCGTCTAGAGATTGAGGCTAGGAGGGTTCTTTTAAAGGAATCGCATCGCTTTTAAATCGTGAAGCCTCTGGGGAAAATCGAGAGAATTTTGAAGTTTTGGGATTAATATTTGATGAAAAGTCGAACAATTGGCGCTGACGGGGTTTTGAATAAGGAGAGGGAGGGTGTTTTTAATTATGGATGTTTGTCGGTTGATTGTTGAATGCACTGTCAATAAAGTACAAGGCGCCCAGAGACTTAGAGAGAGGCGCACGAAGGCGGTCAAGTTGAACGAGTGGCAGAATAATCAAGAAAGGTTTAGCGTTTGCAAGGTGATGGGCTTTCAAAGAATACGTACCTGCAAACCCTTGCACAGCTGGATCCATTTTGGCCATTTTCCAGGTTCTGATGATCGCCATTATCAAGATTCTCTCTCTTTTTTAGCGATTGTTCGGCACTAGGGGACCATTTGCGATCGTTGGTGTGTACGTCACATGCAGCCACTCAGGCAAATACTTTGTTGTTTGTTTCCACGCGAATGATTCCTGATTCTTCTCTCCATGACAGACACCTAATCAGAGTATTGGGCACTGAGCCTCTATCATAGCCTCTCGTTAATGGGTAGATTAGGCCTGACGTAGGCGTTAGTGTTTGGTTTGTAGGCTGCAGACAGCCTAAAAAAAGACCAAGCGTCCAACGGAACTCCCCCCGTAATCGGACATGTTTGACGGGCAGTGACAGCTACAGGCCAAACCTAAGAGTTGGAGAGATCCAATAGGAAGAATCCACTTTGTTCTAGCCTTTCTAGCCATTGCGGAAGAAAAAAAGAGAGCTGACCGCACGTCCACTCAGTCAATAATTATTATTCATTCTCCCCCGCGTCTTGGAGGTTGTTTCTGGGGTAGAAGATGGAGGATAGAGTAGAATGTATATTTTTACTTGTGTACATTTGAGTATATTGAGCTATAGAGATTTGGATAATGAAACAATGATCCAGTCTTAGCATATTATATCCATCTCCAGTCTTGTTCACCGTCTTGTCAAAATCTCATTGATCACCTGCCAACTACTACAACCTCAACACCACAGACAAGAGATAGTAACCATTGTAAGAACATTGTATAGTCATTCTTGGTCCTTGAACAATCACTACCTCCAAGCTGATACGACCTTGATTTTTCACACCAATAGTTTTCCTTCTCTAATATTTTAGGCTATCGCATATTTGGCAATCTACACCATCTAACTCGCCAGTCCCCGCGAGATATCGAGTTTCTGTTACCCCTTCATAACCTCCAAAGGATCCACTTGATGCCTTCGTCTTTGTCCACAAGGTTTTCCCCCTTCTGCTTTAAATAAATCACATGGACGTTGCATCTGTCGTAAATAAAATTCTCCTCTTCTCTCCTCCTTCTCTTCTTGATTGTGAATCGCTGTTCTTCAATCGTAGTCTTTTGTGAACTATCTACTGCTTGACGGTTGACTAGTAGCTTATCATTGCTCTTATCTAAACTTCATCTACCTACGATATATATTCACCGTTCTCACCCAATCAACAGACCGCCGAGTCCACCTCATCTCTATCCATCTTTAATACATTCAAATCAATCTCAAAATGAGCAGAGAAGGCTCACCCCCTCCATCCGCTGTGGTGGTCCCCGAGACCAGTTACCCGGAATCTCGGGTCTTGATCATCGGCACTGGTGGAACAATCTGCATGCAACAAGGCCCAGATGGTCTTCAGCCTACCGACAACTTCTTGGAAAATGCAATGGCACCTCGTCCATCATTCAATGACTTCTCAAACCCTGGTACTTAGTATATGCAAGCAACTGAGTGAGACTAAGACTGACATATCACAGGCACACTCCCCGCTGTTCGTGATGGAGAAAAGATTCAGATTGACAGTCTTCGAACTCCCGCTACAGCATACAACCGTCATGTCCGCTACGGTATTATCGAGTTTAGTCCTCTGCTTGACTCGAGCTCAATCTCTGCACACGACTGGGATGCTATGGCCTCATGTGTTGAAGAGAACTACCACTTATTCGACGGCTTTGTCATCCTTCACGGAACAGACTCTCTCGCTTACACGGCTTCTGCGCTCTCTTTCATGATGGAGAACTTGGGAAAGCCCGTCATCCTCACAGGTTCTCAGGCTCCCATCTTTGCTCTTCAATCTGATGGCGTGGATAATCTTCTCGGCTCACTTATCATTGCTGGAACATTCACCATCCCCGAAGTCTGCCTCTTCTTCCACCACCGTTTGTACCGCGGTAACCGCAGTGCAAAAGTTTCTGCGACTGAGTTTGAGGCGTTCGCCAGTCCCAACAGTGAACCAATCGCCAAGGTCAATGGTCTTGGTATCAGTGTTAATTGGCCTCTTGTCCTTCGCCCTACCTCGATCGCCAAGTTCCATGTTACAAAGGGTCTTGATACTACCCATGTCGCATGTTTGCGTGTGTTCCCCGGCATCAAGCCCGAGATGATTGACGCTGTTCTTCATTTGCCGGATATCCGCGGTCTTATTCTCGAGACATTTGGAATGGGTAACATCCCTGGTGGCGCCGATGGTCGTCTTACACAGATCATCAAGGCTGCCGTCGAACGAGGCATTGTCGTCGTCAACGTCAGTCAATGTGTTAACGGATTCGTCTCTCCCGTATATGCTCCAGGCACAGTTCTTGGCCGTGCAGGCGTCATCTTTGGTCTCGATCTCACTGCCGAGGCAGCCCTTACCAAGGTATCATACCTCCTCGCCAAACCCGATCTATCTACCAAGGAAATTCAGGAGCAACTATCTCGATCGCTACGCGGAGAGATGACAGAGATTGCCCACCAGAGCTTCTCCCACCCCTCGGGCTCACTCGACTTCGCCGCATCTCACCTTACGCCAAGCGAAACAGCTTTCTCGGCACTCGGATACGCCATCGAGAACAACGAGCTCAAACTTGTCAAAGAGCTTCTCAAGGGCGAAGGCGCGCAGTTGCTTAAGCAAAAGGATTACGCGGGCAATACTGCAGTGCATCTCGCGGCAGTGGCTGGCAACACCGAGATCCTCCTGGAGCTGCTACAACAGGGCGCGAGTGTGCACGAACGTAACAAGGCGAACCACTCACCTCTATTTGTCGCTGTCAAGTCAGGCCAAGAGCCTTGTGCACAGCTGTTGCGCATTGCAGGCGCGCACTTGGCGGTGGAGGAGAGGGAGACAATGCCTGGGTACGTGACACCCAAGTACAGCCACTTTGGCAAGCATGGCCTGTGATCACATCAGATCATGTTTCTTTCCCCGGTTATGTTTTGTTTTTGTTGTTCATGGGTTGGTTTCGTATGGTAGAACTTTTGGGGCGAGCCAGGATATGATAAAAGGAGAGATGGATATAAGCGAAGGTTTGCTTACAGTTGTTGATAATGTGCTACGCTACATGCCCATGGCGCCTCGGATTTGAAGTGTACATAGGAAGGGTTCAAAATTAGATGAGATATTGAATTATGAATATGGTTTTTGTCATGATCGAAACCCAATGGCTTCAGTAGATCGTTGAAGTAAGTGGCTTGTTAATTCTCCGATGCAGCATTCATTCAATGCTTCGATATGAAAAATTCTATCTTTTTGAATTCATACGATGACATTCGAATCATCCAAGGATCAACACCACAGCACAAGGTAGTCATCGGCCAGGTCCTACTCGAACCCATGAACCGACGTTGAATTTCTCTGACTAACAGGCACAAACCTTATAGGCCTTTTACCCAAATGGTTCCCACTCTATACCAACTCGGGCCTCTGGGAGGGCAATTGATCATCATATGGTCCTTGATCAACTCAAACGATTCAACAACCGCCAAGTGAATTCCAGCTTCTCCGCGGGAATACTATAAAGAGTATGCGCCCACCGTCGATTCAGTGGCATGAGTTTGATTTAAGAAAGGAGAGGGAGGGAGGGGAAAATATGACGGCCCTCCGTGGGTCGAGTCCAGTCGTGAGCCGAAGTGCCGATTGCGCGACGTCACGTAACGAGACTATTTCTTTAGTAAATTCAAACCTTTTATCCTTTATTTCCAGTTTATTTAAATAACTTGATTTCAAGCGTGTAATGCCATGAAAGCACAATAACGCTACAACGTTTCTAGACTTTGAGTATAGAAGCTCTCTCAACTCACATCCATCTTCTTCCTCATCATGACTCTCTCAACGCCATCAGACCTAGACTCCAGCGAAATCAATTACTCAGGTACCGAAATAGGACCCGAAGCGGCCCCTACGAATCCGCAAGAACTCAAACACAGCCAAAACGAAAAGAATCGAAGAGGATGGCGCAGAATCGTTGTCAATTTTGGCCCTTCGTGGTTCACTGTTACTATGGGAACTGGTATCACGTCTATACTGCTGCATAATTTGCCTTACCATGGACGATGGCTATTTTACATATCTGTTATAATATTCTGTTTGAATATTGCTATTTTTACACTATTTAGTTGTATATCTATCGTGAGATATACATATTTCAGAGGAACATGGTCTTCCACGTTACGACATCCTGCGCAGGCCGTCTTCCTAGGTAAGTATTTACTACAACCAATTGATATGGTCTCAAACTAATCTTCAATCAGGAACAATTCCTGTTGGCCTCGCTACTATAATCAACATGATAGTCTTTGTATGCGTCCCAGCCTGGGGCGACAAAGCAGCGCATCTTGCCTGGGCTCTTTGGTGGATAGATATCGTCATGGCTGTATCATGCAACCTCTACATTCCCCATTGTATCATGCGCACAGAGGGTGTAAGTCATCTTTCCCCAGTTCTTGTCTCTGTATGATCTCTAAATACTGATACTATGACCTAAGATCACACTTAACCAAGTAACACCATCATGGCTCTTCCCCGTCATCGCCGACATCGTCGCTTCTGGCTCAGGAGCTATAGTCGCCAATGTTCTTCCCAACGACCAACACGCTATATGGACCGTAACAGTCAGCTATGTCCTTTGGGGAACAAGTGTGCCTATGGCAATTCTCATCATGGCAATGTATTACAACCGCCTCATGATTCACGATATTGTCCCGAGTCAAGCCGCTGTTACATCTTTCATCACCATCGGACCTCTCGGCCAAGGCGCAGCAGCTATTCAACTCCTCGGAAAAGTTGCCCTGAAAGTCTTTGAAAGGAACGATTTTATACCAAAGGCCCCCATTGCTGGCCAATTCTTTTACTTAACCGGCATCCTCACAGCCCTCATCATGTGGGGATTCGCGATAGTATGGCTATTCTTTGCTCTCGTCACTATTGTTAGGCGCGAATTCAAATTCAACATCTCTTGGTGGGCGTTTACTTTCCCTCTGGGAGTCTTTACAGTTGCTACTACGACTTTGGCACAGGAGCTTCCTTCACGGTTCTTCAAGGTGCTAGGAACCATATTTTCGATTGTTGAGACTCTACTATGGATAATGGTAGCTTGTGGAACTATCAAGGCAAGCCTTAACGGTGAGCTTTTCCAGCCACCGCCTCTGGAGCCTTGGGAGAAGAAGGAAAAGAAGGATGCTGAAGAAAAGAATGTTGAAGATTCTTTAGCTTAGACGGACCCAGGGAATTCTGTACATGTAAACAACCACATACACATATATAATTTTATAAGACCATAGATTATACGTTTCAATGTGCCTGCTTTTGCTATCTTTTAACTCAGATACTGCAAAAGAACTTGTATACCTCTTTTTTAAGATTAAGATTATGTTGACAACGTTGAGACCAGTAATACAGCGTTGCAATCGATATCCGATAACGATTCGGGGCGGGGCCGATTGATACGGAGGATAGAACGGTGCAGCTTCCGGGGTGACCCATATTTCCCGTTGATCAATTTGAAGGCTCAAGTTATCGACTGTGGAGCAAATGGAATAACCAATTGATTACCACTCGAAATATGATTCTCAATTGATTTCATGAAACACAACAAAGTCGTATGGGTTGCAGCTCACAACGTACAAGTACAGACCTGAGCCGTCACCCAACCGCGCTATCAATCCGATTGGTCCAAGCTCCCTCTAGCTCTTTCACAGTGATCAAAACCCCTAATCAAGCTCCAGCTCCAGGGCCCTTCCCCGCTGAAACCCTCACTGAGCTTAGCTCAATCGCCTACCAAAGAAGGAATTCGAATCTCGACCTCATCATTTCTCCACAGTTAAGTCGCCTGTACCTTTCTAACTAGCACCCCTGTTCCATGCATGTGTCGCCTCCAGATCCATTGCCATATCCGTATGTTGGCTGAGGCCAGATTGTCACACCCACAGTTGGAACCTGTTTCCCCCCATATTCCATCATCTCCACCAGCTTCTCTTTTCCCTCCTTCCTCTTCCCTCTTCTTCCTTTCTTCTTTCTCCCCTCATCTCCTCCCCTCTCTCGTCTGCTCCAGGTTATATCGAATATGTTCTTCAAGGCTTCTCTTCTTGCCCTCGCGGCATCTCAAATCTTCGGCGCCGTCGCCCAGGTACGTGTCGCGCGATCAGCTCAGCTCCAATCGCACCGGAAAGCTAACATTCCTCTCTCTGCAGGACGCCCCTGATGCCAATGCCGTTCCCAAGGCTCCCCTCAAGGCCGAGATCAAGACTACTTTCCCCGAAACTGACATTCTCGGCGTGAAGCTTGTCAACGGTCGCCCTACCAAGGCTGTTATTGAGGTCACCAACCAGGACGCCAACCCTATCCAGGTCGCTTTCGTTTCCGGATCCCTCAACACCCTTAAGGAGCTCCCTGAGGACAGCCCTAAATATGTCAGCATTGTCCGCAACTTGACTGCCGTTCAGTACAACATTGAGGTCCCTGCTGGCGAGAAGAAGGAGCTTCCCTTCTCTTTTGCTCAGGACATGCAGCCTCAAGAGGTTCGCATTCAGCTTCAAGCTCTTGTCTCTGACTCTACCGGCCACCTCCACGAAGTCTTGGTCCACAACGGCTCTGCCTCCATCGTTGAGGCTCCCACCAGCTTCCTTGACCCCCAGATGTACGTTTTCACCTAATTATGTCTCATCAGCAAGCTAACCACACATCCAGCATCTTCCTCTACCTCTTCCTCTCTGCTGCTTTCGCCGGTACTCTCTACTTTGTCTACAAGACCTGGATCGAGGCTCTTTTCCCTCAAGCCAAGCGCCCCCGCACCACTAAGAAGACCAAGAAGATCGTCGAGGTTGCCGAGCCACTCTCCGGCTCCGAGGCCGTCCCCGTTGCTGTTGTCTCTGACAAGGACTACGATGAGAGCTGGATTCCCGACCACCACATCAACCGCCCCGTTGCCCGACGCGTCAAGTCTAGCGCCAGCGCCAAGGCCAAGCGAGTCGAGTAAAGATGTGAAGCTTCTTCTTCCGACGCATTGCGCTCTAATGCGCGTGTGTTGTGTAATGAAACCATGTATTGAGTTTCAAGGGACGGAATGGCAAATGTCTGTATAGACTGGAATCATGGTGTCATGAAACACGATCCAATGGGTCACATAACCAGATAACAGGCCAAAAGCCTCTGTTGTATACTACATGTACTACAAGGAACATCGAATAAATGATAATGATGTTTTTGCGTGTTTATGATGCACTTAGTTTTCACCGATGAGGTTTGCATGACGCTCGGTATCTATTGTCTAATCGCACAAGGCAAATCCCGAAAGCTTGGTACAGCCAGTATCATAAGCTACTATGTCGTATGCTAAATTGAGAGTATTCCTGCACTCATTGTACTGTGACTCTTTCCTTAAAGTTCTCCCTCAATTCTCAACGTACATCAAGCCCATGTCATAACATAATCGTAAACTCAAGCAGGTGCCCCTCATCACATTCGTGTCTAACTCGCAGAGCCGTTCCTCTCATCAGCTGCCTCCGCCGCCAGATAACTCATAACTGCATTCTCCTGAAGTCGGGTATCTTTCTCAGGTTCTTTGTCTCCATGAGCAACATGCCCGAAAAGGCATTCCCATAGATCGTTCTCTCCTACATTCTCGCCTGCCGATTTGTCCTTGCTCATCAAGCGGGAAAGAGATGCCTGCTCAAGCTCGAGTGTGTTGGCCGCTTCAATATTGGCATCGAGCAGTTCTGGGGTCGACTCCTTCGATTTGCCCTTATTTCCACGACCTATGTGTTCCATTCGCCTCTGTACTGAGAGATTGTAAATTGACTCCTCAACTGTGCCGGATACCAGATAAAGCCACACTGTTGTCTCGTGCATTTGACCAATTCGGTTCACACGTGCAATGGCCTGAAGCTCAAGGGCCGTATTGAGGAGAGGCTCGCAAAGAAAGACGTGACTTGCGTTGACGAGATTGAGACCACTGGAGTGGGCTCTGGCATGGAGGAGGAAGCACTCGACTGAGGCATCATCTTTGAAACGTTTGATGCCTCCCGAGTCATCAATGGACGTATGCCCAATACCAAATCGTGAGAAAGCATTCTTCAGAATCTCTAGAAATCCCTTGTACTGGGAAAAGACAATTGATTTCGCTCCAGGATCCGATTCTCGTAGCCACATTAGATGTTTAACAAGGGTATCGACTTTGGTAGTGAAGGACGGCCCATCCAACTCAATGTTCTGGATCTCAGCCAGCTTGTCTGAATTAAATTCAGAGTAAATCCCCGTCTTCTTCAGCACTCCAGTCAAGTTTTGTTGCGGGCTCTTTTCGGTGTCATCATGTGCCTGATCCGGATTGTCACTGCGGACTTGGAGCTGCTGTGGGTTGAAGGTGATATCGTGTAGGTTGGAGGTCTTCAGCTCTTTCTTGCATACAGGGCAGTTATGATGCGCTTTGAACCATAGCATCATGCACTCTTTGCAGAACTGATGGCCACATACAGTCAGGACACCAACCGTGAACGGAGTCTGACAGATAACACACATCCGTGGTTCGTTGGATTTGTTGCCTGTTTCCTTGAGATGAAGGAGATATCTGTGCTTGGCTTCCGCTGCTGAAAGCTTCTGGCGAAGTGTATCCTCGCTTGTCTGCATCTGCTTTTCAACTTTGGGATTTGTAGAGCCCTCGTAAGGGAGAACGCTGTCGGAAACTACTTGCAGTTGGCGGTAATACTCCAAGCGTAGGTTCATGATAGTCGTGAAGTTTTCGATCTCGGCTTCGAGAGCTGGCTTGCTCTGTGCGTTTAGATTTGCCTGAGTCGCTTTGAGCTGTTGATCTACGATCCTGCGCTCCATGCTGTCTCGTTTTGTATCTTTGGAGAGCTTTGAGGTCAAAGTTCTGAATTCACCTATGACCTTTCTCATTGATGTCGTTCTTGGTTTTGTCTGGTCTCGTAATGCCATAAGCTCGATTAGCTTCTCTGGAGCAGGCCCCTCGCCATTTGCTGCTAACCTCAACGAGGTCTTGGTCTCATGTGAGATAAGCTCGTTGTTTTGTCCGGTGAGAGCGTCCTGGCGATCGGTGACGGCAGCTCTGAGAGCTTGAACATAGACCATAAGTTCGTCCTGGATCCTAGCTGATTCACCATATTCTTCTCCAGTTGTCTCATCGTCGCCCTCTTCATCAACCAAGGGTTTTAAGAGGAGCCCAACGATATGTTCCCTCCACTCGTCGATCAAGTTGGCTTGATCGTTGAGTTCACCATACAATGCCTCCAAATCGTACAGAATGGGATCACTTTCGATGCCTCGTAATTCGCTCAGTATGAGTTCCGGAATCTCGACAAAAGATTGATCAGATGCTTTTTGTGCTAGCTTCGCCATAGACCGGGTTGCTTTGCGGTGGGGATCGCGTAGAATCTCTCTTCGAATGACTTTCGCTTCTTCATATCCATCCTCCTCGAGCTTCTTTGTCCGATGAAAGTCTTCGGAATCTGGCTCAGTCATTTCGGGGTTCTCTCGGATTTGGAAATGGGCATTCGCGCAGAAAAAGACGGCTTTATGATCCATTTCCAGTGCTGATCGAAGTTGTCGTCGACTTTCAGCCAACTGACCTTTGCCCTCGAATTCACTTTCATCGTCAGAATCAATATCAAGCTCATCGGCATTGGCACTCTTGCCCTTTCCGCCTAGTTGGGCTTTGAGTAGATTCTCAATTTCAGCTCGGGCATCGGAAACAAGTTTTCGGGTCTGCTCTCGAACTGACGTCCAAATTTCCAAGGCCTCTTTCACTCGCGGGCCGTTTTCGTACAGTTGACCGCGTGTAAGCCTACTTGACAGGTAAGCTCTCTCGTCCGTTCGAATTGCGGTTTGGCTCTGTTCAATCATTGCATCCAGAACTTCATCAACAGTCCTCATAGGACGGTTCTTGCTGGAACCGAGTGCTCGGCGATTAGAGCTCCCAATCTCAGGGTGAAGTGCCGTTTGTCTTAGTCGCACCAACCAAGTTCTCATTTCTTCCTTATAATCATCAGGCTCCCAATCATCTATAAGCGGTGCTCCGTCAAGGCTTAATTCGCAGGCTTCTGCCATCTGTCGGTAGAGAGATTGGTAATGTTGTTCTTCAACAGCTGTAAAGGGCATGCTGATCACATAACGCTTCTGTGCGGGTATAAGTAACTCATCTCTGACCATTGACTTTGTGTGCCGGAGAGTGATGCTTCGGAATAAACTCTGGAAGGAAGACTTAGGGAGATCTCGCCAGATATTGGCGGAAGAGCAGTGTGGCTCATATTGCAAGAAAAGTAGCAGGCCCTGGAGATCGTTGATGTGATCCTTTACGGGGGTACCGGTGATACCCCAAGCGTTGACCCGAGGAATGACACGAGCGACTTTAGCCGCTTGGCTGTAACCGTTCTCAATCATCTGTGCTTCATCCAGACATACTCGCCACCACGCAATTTGAGTCAGGGGAGATGTTGGTCGGTGGTACACTCGTGCGTGTCGTCTCGAACGCTCCGGAGGCGCAGTTGCATAGTGGATCTCGGAGGACAATACCGAGTAGGTTGTAATAATTATATCATGGCCAGCGAGCTCATTGATAATACGTTCCTCATTCTCGTCGACAATCTTTTTTCGGCCTTCATAAACTTTGACACTCAATCCAGGGGCATGGCGAGCAATCTCGGATGCCCACTGATCCTTCAACGATTCAGGGGTCACAATCAATGTAGCGCCGGTCGGCGTGAGTTTGGCTTCGGCCTCATAAGTGCTCTGGATCAGAGGTCGCGATCTTTCATGAAGCACGACTAGGCCAAGAATTTCCAGGGTTTTGCCTAAGCCCATCTCTTCTGCTAGAATACCGCCTCTGATTGAGTTCTCCGCTTGTCGAAATAGTGTCAGATCCGTAGTCACAGTATGTAATGCTTCACTCAGATAGTATTCGTTCCCATTCAGGTCACTGAGCTTTTGGAAATCGTATACCCTCTCCAGATCGCTGGGGGCATATGGCACGACGTCTCTGTTTGCTTCAGACCACTCTACGCCTTCGCGCTGTAGCAACCACTGCAATGACCTCTTTTGATACGGAAACAACTTCGAGTCCAGGGCATTGACTTGGATGGTTTCTGCTACTTTGTCATTCTTCGGGGGTACGAAAGCAGCGTCGTAAAAGACCATAGGAGACCAGCGCGATCTGTCTGGATCCGTCAAGGCAGAACCACGCAGTATAAAGTTGATGAACCTCTGACTCTGCTTGCGCTCTTCTAATGATCTTAAGTCTGAGTAGGGTGATGAAGATTCGGCCCAGTGAAAGTTGTACGAAAACGTCAGCTTAACCTGCTTTCCTCGCCACTCAAGTTTCATGTCTATTGTTTGCCAGATTGCATTGGGCTGATGTGCTCGCTTATGGATTCGGTAGTAGTCAGTTAAAATCCTCAATTGGTTGTCTTCTTCCAGTCTCCGGAGATTGATGGTGGCGTTGATAGGATCGACAGGGCAATCTTCAGTTGATGAAACATTGAGAGCAAGAGACCGCACACGAACATCCATATAGCGCTGGATATCCTTGCAAGAAACTGTTGTTTCTGAAGACTCCGTGCACTGGCGAGTTAGACTGAAAACAGCTTTTCCGACTAATAGAGAAGTGGCCAGCCTGCGACGCTTGGCAGGAGGCTCAGGAGCCTGCTCTGAAGATTCATTTGCAGAAGTGGCAAGATTTATGAGGCTTTCCACGAACTTAGCCGGGATTAGATCTATGGATGAGAGTGAGCAGTTGAATCCAAGAGTCTGAAAGAACACTATTATGGAGTATCTGTCGTAAGAATGGTGAGAGTGCTTAATCATTCCACCAAGTTACTAGCCAGGAAAGCCTTCTTTTTCCGCAAGCAAATTTGGACGTAAGAAATGAGGATTCATCAAAAACTTCATTATTTATTTGAAATAGAGACGAAATATTCGTCTCTCACAGTGTCGAGAGATAAAGATATATTGACTTACCACTGCTTCCAACTGCTAAGTAGTTGGGAGGTCGCTTGGTTCTTGGCGGCATGATTCGCTGTTCTTTTCATCTAACACCGATGGGTTCTGGATGGAGACGACGTTGTGGTAGAATCTGAAGATTGTAGAGATGGTAGGTTTTGTTTCATGTGTTGTAGGAGGGAGAAAAGAGGAAGGTAGATGTGCTAAGAAAGAGGTAGGACTATGGTGTAAGTAACCTGGCAGCAGCCTAGCGTTGCAGCACCAATAGGATCACTCGAACCAAGAACGCCACAGATCGATGTGGCACTGACAGCCACAGTCAGTCTAGCCTTGCTGACATAATGGGACCCATCGTCAAATTTCGAGATCAACGTTCGTCGGCTTGTGAGACTTTGACGTTGACTCTGAGGAGCGGCTGAATTGGTTGTCATTCGACCCATTGAACATTGTGAGTTTAATCACCATTGCCAAATTTTTCTCTACGTATTTCTAATATCATGTCTCTAGCAAAATGAAGGGCGAACGACTCAGGTCAACATTTGGCCTGCTTCTGCAGAGCGGCAGCGCCTTTTCAAGGACAGGACAAATCCGACAACTTCACAAGACACGACCTGCGCATCCTATTCCTAAGCCCGTACCCTTCGTACCCGATGTTCCGACTTTCCTCACCCTGATCGGCCGCGGCCTCAACAAATACGCCAACAAGTTCCCCTCATGGAACGCTCTCTTCTCTCTCACCTCGCCGCAACTCAAGGAGCTGGGCATCGAACCACCACGAAACCGCCGATACCTTTTGCACTGGATGCAGCGATACAGAAAGGGCTCTCTGGGACCTGGTGGAGATTTCCAGTATGTGAAGAACGGAGAGGCTGTTCTCAAGGTTGCGACACCACCACCTTCGACCTTGAGTAATACGAAATGGGTCGTCAATGTGCCCCACGACATCGCCCCCGCGGTTGAGGAAGAGGCTGCTGACAAGCCCTCCAAGAAGGCCAAGAAGGCCCCAACGCATGTCAGCTCAGAACTAGTGCGACCAAACGGATACAAGGTCGTGGGTGCCCAAACGATCGCTGGACCTTATGCCCGACCTCTAGCCGGAGCTTCAGGAGTTGTTGTGAAGGTTACAGAAGGAATGTGGGAGGACCGCCAGGGCCGCAAGATTGATGGTGGTGAGCGAAGAAGGGCCGAGACCAGGTTCAAGAAAAGATCTGCGGAGCGAAGAGCTGAGCGGGAGGCCGAGATGTTGGCCAACATGTAATAGTTGGATAAGGGCCAAAAAAGACATGACATGTATATTTACCACTGTAGTTTTAGCAGATACGACTGGGCTTATGAACAGCTGAGCAAAAGCATGTTTCACTCAAGTGTTGGTCTTGGGTTATTCGATGTGGTGAAAAGATTTGACCCAAGCGCAATGATACACGATATTATGTTTCTATGGACCGTTACTGTAAAATTGGATGGGTAAGTTCAGGACGAATGTATTCTGATAGTATCTGGGGTGTCACTGTGGTAAATCACTGGTATTAAGTCGATGAGCGATACTTTGATATTTACGTTATTGTGCTTCCCAGCAATGATGGCCGACTAGAACAATACAAGAATCTCAACTGTCTTACCCCAGATGGCTTTACTAGGCCTCTCAGCGTCAGAGGAATTGACCCCGGGGAGCCTAAAAGACGAAATAACTTTGTCATTTTAGGTCAGTTTAGACCGGCACTTAGGCTGCTTTATTTCTGTAGCCTAAGCATTAGAGTACAATTCTTCTGACATCCACCTGCTAGGTCCTGGAAGACCAAGGCTGTTCTGCATGAGCGTTCATTGAGCGGGCCGTCATCCCGTCAAAACTGCCTAGGTCAACCCTCTACCGATAGCAGGCTATGATAAAGCGTACGCAATTGCTCTAGAACGTGGTCTTGACACAGTCAAGTGATCCCACGTCGTCGTGCTACAGGAAGCCTAGTTCTGACTGCTGTTGAGACTGGACTGGACCTCGTAGTAACTTGTAAGTGGTGGCAGAACAATGCATTACCCTTGGCCATAGAATCAGATACTGCCTACCTAGTGTATATTTACAACTGACTGAATAAGTATGCTTTGCGGATTTGGGTAGCATTCTTCCCCCTTTACATGACATTGAACATTTACTTATTGAGTGTGTAGTTGTGTAACTGCTGACTTCTTCGTGCAGAAGTGACACTTGTGCCACAATGTCTGGCCCAGCTTGGCGGAAATTTACTCAGCCACGAGAGTAACTCCTGAATACTAGGCTTTGTAAAGACCCTAGATTTATGGTTGTTGCTGTGATTGTGAAGCTGGGTACATTACCCGTACCCTGTACGAGATGCCTTATATGCGGCAGGTGTGCTCTAGTGATGTTCACTCGAGTGTGAGATAACTATAGTTGTACATGAGACGACATTCTCTTGCTGTTAAAATAACCAATGGTTCCCTCTTTCAATGATTTTGTCCTCATCATTTGGTATAGTTGTTGTAGTTTGGGTGGGCTATGTTGAGGTCAAGGGATGGAAATACGCAGCCACTTTCACAATACAAATGAGTCAGAAATAGAATCACATCTCAGCTCTGGAATACTAGTCATTTTCATGATTGTGAATTTCATGGAATATGACTTGAATTTATTCAGGATTTACCTTACAGTACCATGTTGTAGTCCATCGTTTCCCTTAATGTATTTGCCTACTCACCAGTGAATGTTAAACACCGTATGTCTTTTATGCAGTTGTCAAAGGCTCTATTCGCAGTTGTTCGAGTTCGGTGAATTATAATTACAAACAGTAACACATCTTAGATCAAGGAGGAGGTTTGCTTTTCATCTCAGCCGATCAGTAGAGGCGTTATTCAGAATGGCCCCCAACGTATCATGTTAGAGTTTCAGCTATCAAGGGACCTTTGTTTGGCATCTTACCGTACAATAACTAAATAAGTAACTATGACGAACGAGAGAAGAAAAGACAAGGCCGCCTCCCCGGTTTCAAATCTAGGTGAAGCTTAACACGATGCAACATGGCAAAGGCTGCCTAAATATGGTCTCGAGGTTATCACAAGTACAGTATATGGGCGTCGATCATCCGATATCACCGATACAAACTGCGAAGACGCCAAGACAAGCTGAACTACCGATAAAAAGTCGTGGAGGTACTTCCCGATTGGTAATCGATCCTAAATAAAACGAGGTTTCCTGGAACTTTTCTAGCGACGGCAGATCACCAAATTGCGCTGGGTCACGCACGCCCTTTAGGAGACATCTAAGTACCTAGCGTGAGGGTTTTCTCCCAAGTCACATCTTCAGTATGACTCTTCATTTTATGCTTGAGGCTGCATAACTTTATTTCTCTTCTGTGATACTGTGGTACAGTAAACTTATACTGGTTTCCTCCCATCCAGTTCAGTTATGTCATTGAGGAATGCTGTGCGAATGCGAACTCGTAATGGTTGTTACGCTTGTAGGGCTGAAGACTGTACAGTTGGTGTTCGGCTCGGAGTTAAGTTAAAGATAGGCTTCAATCTTTACATCATCTATCCATCTGCCTGGATACTCTAATATCGACGTGTCCTTATATCTACCTACCTCAGCTACCTATACATGGATATACGTAACCTCTGAGACAGGCCATGATGTGGAAGCCTCAAGGCAACGATATTAACTACGCAAGGCAGCCCTTTTAGATAATCTCCGTTAATTTCAAAGATAGGAGGGAAACAAACGGTGTGCAATGTAGAACAGAGCAAACAGATACAGTGTCCATATCCAATTGCAGTTGTCGGAATTGGTTCTCTCGGTACTGTAACGGCTCTTCACTGTACATAGTTCAGTTCCTAATTATTAGTTGCGATGACTCTTATGAAATCCCTGTCACCAATACCCCAGCACCCAAGATCCGGGGATACCGGATCGACAGTGACATAATTACAAGGATTCAAAGAGACGAGTTTCTTAATTGTCCATCAATTGAATTGAGTTTCGCTTCTACAGATTCACCAAAATACCTACCTGGTAGAGCTGAAGAGGTTACAAGTACAACAGATCATATCAGTTGTGCCGTATAAGCCACAATATCAGCATCCTGTTAATTGATTCAGGACAAGCATTGGCCTGACAGGGCTCATTTTCTAGCGCATTCCTACCGTCTAATTCCCTCGTGGCATGGAGCTAAGCCTCTGGTTTCCCCGTCTCCGGCTCCGTCGTATCGCTCGCTCTCGGCCCATGATAGCCGTTTGCTCACCATTTCAGGGCGAGTGGCTTGGCAACGCTACTTTACCGTTCATTCACTCTTAGGATTGACAGTGTAAGTGAACGAGTCCTGCATGGCATGATAGTCAACCCTTGACAAGTTTCGAATGCACAAGACATGGGGCCTTGCAGAGAGGATTCGCGTGCAGAGTATACATACGTATTCCCTTTCTATCTTGTTCCTTTTTGACGTAGATATTGTACGTGGGCACATACGTACTGTGGTTCCCAATCCGTCCTGGTTAAACTTGGCCCGGCCCAGACTATGGGGAACGCCAGGGGACGTTTGTAAGTCAAGACAGGGACTGGTACTCTGTACAGTAGGTGAGTGATTACTAGGTTCCTCGAGTATGACTCCTTCACCGTCATGGGTCCAGACAACTGCATGTTCCTGACGTACAGCAGATGAATCAGTTACTCGAATCGTATACTGCAATAGTAATAGGATACGTATGCATATTCAATGCACCACGAGACCTCGCGGCCTAAGTCACAAAGGAGGATTTCGGATCTGATAGTGCTCTTCTTTCACACCCTTTATGCTTACACGCCCTTGCACTTGCATCCCAGGCTTAGGCTCTCGGGAATTATACTCTAACCACAAGTCTCTCCCCCTGTAGAAACCCTCCTTGTTAGTCAGAGCAAAAAAAGAGGTTTCACCAACAGCCAAATTACCTACATACGCATTTGCCTCGTGCCCTCCTCGTAATCTCCATACGTCAATTCTGCCCTACCCGGCTGTTGAACCATCCATTACCTCACACCCATTTCCCAGGAAACAGTCAAACTCACCCCGGTCCTGGCCGATTCCATCGTCCCGCTGTCGCATGGGCCCTAGCTATTGGGTCCGTCAGGTACGGCCTATGATGGTCAAGGTTGTTTCGCTTTAGCTTAGCTTGTACTTAAAAGTTGTTGCCTTATAGATACATGTATGTGGCCTCGTCCCTTCATCTCGAGTTCTGTCTATATACTATTCTATACTATCAGAGTTAAATCGACTTCAAGATCAGATAATATCTATAAGTCTTATCATCATTTCATTCTTCAACTCTCAAAGTCTAAAGGTCAAGGTGCAATATCCTCCACTTAATTAGACTACATACAACTTGGTCCTCTTGAGGCCCTCAATCTCCGTCAAACAACAACTTCAACTTAAAACAAGAACCCTAGATATAGATGGTCTCCTACTATTTGTATCAACAATCTCAACATCTTGGTCTTCAGCATCCCTATATATGAGCTTTTACGAGTAGATGTCCTTGTCGCAACAGTCGTCATCGAATCTACAAACACCAGAAATTCAGATACAGAGTCCTTCTCCTGAGATTGCTAGTCAAGAGACACAACAGAAGGAGAAGACAAGAGACAAGCATTCTCGCTCGTCTTCAAAACTTGCACCACCGCATCGCAAGGGGTCATCTTCTTCAACTTCCAAGAACAAAGAAAAAGAGCATTCGTCGAAGCACTCACAAATCTCTGGAAAGAGCAAAATGGGTGGAAGTTCAAGACATAGCTCACATGGTTCTCACAGCTCCCACAAGGGTAGCTCATCATCACATTCTTCCAAGAAGTCAAAGTCTACTCCAATAGATGATCTTGACTGGGCAGATATCGCAGATCCTGAAGAGAGACGAAGGGTCCAAAACCGAATCGCTCAGCGCAAGTTCCGTAAGACTCCCCAATCAACCAGATCTTTTCAGTAGCTAACACGCAAAATAGGAGAAAAGGCAAGAGAAAACAAAGAAAAGACAGAGCGTGATTCCAGGAATCAGGAATATGCTGGCAACAGCTATCGAATCCCCTCCGCCAGTGACTTCAGCTCCTATTCAGAACCCTCAGGCCTCCCATGGGGTAGTATGAACATCGGCCCCTTTGTCGGAAGAAGCCAAGAAGTTGAGAGTCGACACAGCAGTAGCAGGAGAGGAACGCACAGCGCAGACGATAGCTTTGCGACAGGATACGGAGCTTCACCGTCCTACAACACACAGTGGTCGCAACAAGCCTATGGCGAGACCAGTGGAGCAGATGAATTCTACTACGACGATTCCTATCTGTACAACCCAAGCCCAGAACAATAGTCTGGGACAATCTATTGTAAGCTCAACCCCCCTATAGTTCCAAAAGACGCCGACTGACCACAAATATAAGGGAGCATAAAAGATGCGAATAACCAATCTATTGTATCACGATTAATGTCACTATACGAACTATTGCACACACTCTTCTCTGGAGTTTCTCTGGTGATACCCCACTCGCTCACGCAAATCTGGTGTTTTTGGGCTGGATTTCTATTCTTGGATGCGGCTGAGACTTTGAGACGAAGGCCAGGGATGGTCACAAGGGGGTTAAGAACTACCTCCCTAAT
Source organism: Fusarium hainanense (assembly GCA_013618405.1). NCBI lineage: Eukaryota > Fungi > Ascomycota > Sordariomycetes > Hypocreales > Nectriaceae > Fusarium > Fusarium hainanense. Next base: position 3,159 of record JABFEW010000241.1, on the reverse strand, counting down.
TATAATGTTGAGACTGAGAGACAGGAGACGAAAATCCCTCTTGTCTCTTTCTATTCATAGATTATGCTGTAACTTATTTACTGTATACCTCACTCTGTTCTTGGCGTTAAAGATGGAGGCGAAGGAGGGATAAACTCCACACAATTGAACAGGCGTTTAATCCTTTGACATGACGAGGGTCTTTCTATTTAGATAACTCAATGATCTGAAACATCCAGGCAAGGGGCTGTGTGGTTCGTATAAGTGGCTCGTAGTCTATGGTACCTCTCCTCTTATAGCACAGTATCCCATATCCTGGGACTTCTTTGAAGCATAGTAGAAGTGTTTCCTGGTCACTGACACTACTATGCGAATTGCATGACAACTTCGATCAACCCTGATCCGCCTTGCTTGATATACGTAGATTCCTGCTCTCTCAGAATTATCTAGAGAGGGCCCTACTTGACAATTTTCAGTCTGTCACAGATCACAGTCAGAGCAATGGCAGGAACCTGTCTTACAGACTCAAGTAGCGACTACCTAATCGGGCAATCGCAGACTCCACATACTTCGATGTGGCTCGCACTTGACGCTTGCATCCCTGTCACCTTCTTCATATACCGCCCGGCAGAAAAAGTGGCAATTCTGCCTCTTAGTCGTAAATTCCGTGAAGCTATCGTCAATTCTTCTTTGCGCCATTCTTCACTGTTATCTCTAACCACAAGACATTGAAACCTCTATCTCTATATCACACGAACAAGCTTACCGACTAGAGCTTGAGACTCCTTTCCCCCCATCGAGCCCTTTATCTAATCCTTTTCTCGACACTCCCAAATCAGCACTATGGGATCGCGCAACCCCGAGACAAAGGCCAAGGCCAAGGGTAAGTTCAATCCCAACTTCACATTTCTTTTCACCTTTCCCGCACTATCCTGACCATATGACGGAACTGTATCTGATACAAGTGCTAGGCAACAAAGTCCTGAAGGGCAAGGAGGCTATTCAAGAGGATCGCAAGGCCAAAAAGGTCGACAAAGCGGAGAAACGTGCTCAGAAGGAGGCCAAGGCCGCTGCTGAGGCTAAGAAGGCCTCTGGTGTGAAGAAGGACAAGTATGGGCCAAAGCGAGTTGTCAATGACGCAAAGAAGCAAAAGCTCAAGCTCCGCGCCGATAAACTAGAAAAGAAGGCAGCTGCGCTGCTCATTGAGGCTAAGAAAGCCGCTGCTCAGTACCAAGCTCTTCTCGATGCCGAGGTAAGATGATCACTTGGGGATGCATGTCCTGCATACTGATTGTGCCATGCAGAAGAATGCGGCCGAGTCCAAGTCTGAGGAGAGTGATGACCAGAACATGGAAGATGCCGATGTCAACGAGGACGACAGTTCTTCCGACTCCGACAGTTCTTCTGAATCCGACGCTTCAGAAACTTCCGATGCCTCTGAGAACAAGGGTGGTGCCCCTGTAGAGAAGCAGCCTACCGAAGTCCCCGCCGACGTTCCCGCCGATGAGATCGTCATGAAGCACCGTCGATTGAGTAACGCCGGCTCCGAGCGAAGCCGCATCTCCGCCGCCGATGTCCCTGCGGGAGCAGAGGAACCCGAAAAGCCCAAGAAGGAGAAAAAGGATAAGAAGGGGAAAAAAGAGAAGAAAGTGAGGGTCGTCGAGCCTGAGGAGGTGAAGGAAGAGGCTGTCGAATCTGAATCCGAGGACGAGGAGCCCAAGGTTTCAGAGAAGAAGGTAAAGAAAGACAAGAAGGAGAAGAAGCGCAAGCGAGCGGCCGAGTCCGAGTCCAAGTCCGAGTCCAAGTCCGAGTCCAAGTCCAAGTCCAAAGCCAAAGCCAAGGACTCTGAAGAGTCCGCTGCTCAGGCCGAGAAATGGCAAGTCGACGATCTCGAAGGCGGTTCTGCTAGACAGGCCAAGTTTCTACGTCTGTTGGGAGGCAAGAAGGCCGGTGCTACTGCCCCCGCCGCTCATGGCTCCAAGGGCACTTCTGATTCCACCAAGGCCGAAGCCGATATTCAGAGGCAATTTGAGGCTGGTATGAAGATGAAAAATGAGGGTGGAAGCAAGCGTCGTGGTCTCGGCGCGTAACTATTCAAGATTTCGGAATTGGTATCGGCTAGCATCAGCAGGTCAAGTTCTTGTACAAAGAGCCATTGTTTTCATCTCACGGTTCATGGCATGGCGTCGGGTAGACAAAAAAGCAAAAAGATCAACCACTTGTTTTAATCTTCGAAAAGAAATCGATTTATCTTAAATTCAAATTGCGCCTGTTTCTCCCCAAATTCCCTATGATATCAAGACAGCTCCTCCAATGGCGAAATACAATACAGGTCTTGCGCCCTCTTGAGCTCTTTTTGGACGGTGGACTGGTGACCCACGCTCGTCTATAGCTATCGCGCGGCGCGAAGGCCGTTAACACCTCTTATACTCCAAAACATTGCGATGCCACCGCTTGAGCGAGACTTGGTCGGGGTATTTGTGTTGTTTGTTTTTGCGTGTATGTTTGTAATACAGATTTCGAATCGAAAGCTTAACCGAAGAAGCGGGAGAGACCCTCAAAGACGAGACCGCCGAAGATGACGAAGCCGAGGATGGCTAGAGGGGATGTTGTTAGTATCTTGAACCGCTTTGCGACAAGAGCTTGGCTAGCTCGAGGACTTACTGATCCAGAACATAGAGATGGGAGACTTTTGAACCTTCTCAACGCGCTTCTTGACTTGTTGCTCGGCCTTGCCCATCTTGTTCTCATTGCCCTTGGCAAAGGCCTCGTTGCGTCGTCGCTGCTGGGGAGTTTGCGCCTGGAAGGAGGGTATCATGTTAGCTCCATCTCCATCATGAGATCGACAGTGTCGAGTCAGGGTTCCACGGGTTAGCGACGTACCATCGTGTCTGAAGGTCAAGTTTTGACGAGTAGTAATAGAAATGGATAAACGAAAGGATTGAGATTGGTTGTATAGGAGGAATCAAGTCGTGGAAAAGCGAATTGCTTCGGATATGGAAATTGCGAGTGTTCAAGTACTAGCTCAGAGATCGACTAGGGGACAGATTTCAGAGGCCTGTAAGTTAAATGGGCTGCTAACAATTTTGGGGACATGTGTTCCTTTCCCCTTATTAAAGACCGCGTATTAAATGGGCAGGGGAGGCAGTTACCGTGCTAGGGACTGCTCCGTCCGTCCCC
>JABFEW010000240.1:0-66501 GCA_013618405.1 Fusarium hainanense | reverse complement strand
GCAGTCCCAGGTTGGGCGCGGAAGCTCGGTGCTTGTCTTTTGTTGACGTCCTCCAAGCCCGGCAATGACCAAATTCTTGGGGCCCCTTTCAACACCGCCACCGTGACGGCGATGGTCGACATGTGCCCCCAACTCTGTGACGAATTAGCATTTGATTGAAGCGAGGGGAATGCCAAATTTACCACGTGGCCGATGAAGGTAGATGATGGCATTTAGGTGATGCGGTCCATGAAATTGTTGGCTGCAGTCTGCCCAAGCATAGTCTTGATCCAGGACCCGGAAGTAGCCGCGGACTCAACATCGCACACTTGAGAAGTGCCAGGGGAATCGATGTCTTCTGATCCAGGCGACCGCATTCTTCGCTGCAGCTATTGACGTCCATGCCATGCTAATATAGTATACCGAACGTCTCCAGGAAGTGAAGATGTGTGACGAAGGATGTATCAAACCTGAGGGTAGNNCGGAACTTCTGGACGAGCAGTCCAGTCCTTCGGATAATAGCACGACACAGGACCTGCGGAACTTCTGCACGAGAAGTCTGTCGGATATCTGCATGCGTCCGAGACGGTTTTACCTTGTGATAAGCACGCCACAGGAGGTTGGTACGTGGGCACAAGGGGTCCGACGTCTTCGATATGACGGATGCCTCAGAATTGTATCTCTGCTGAATCGACGACCACAGTTTAGACCGACAGGTGTTAACCTTGGATCCCGGGCATGAGATCCGGAAATATATATATGCCTTCTGATCTAAAGCCCCAAAGGTCTTGCGCTTCAAGGCGACTCTTCCGATAGGATTAACGTTGTCATCCAGGTAGGTAACAGAAGAAATGTCCTCTAAGGCTTAGGCTACCATGGTAAAGTAGCCTAAATAGCCTCAATGCTACTCTTAGCCGGCATAAAGAGACCAAATTAGTTCGTCTCTTGTGCTCTTAGGAACAGTTCTGATACCCTGAGGCCATCTTGGCTGCCACACTTTTGACGTCAGGTAGTGATAGTAGATTGGCCGATCACGTCGAATGCGGCTCTTCAGACGGAGAGAGGATTGGATGGCTTCTATATGTTAGCGGCTATAGTCAAATATAGAGTAGAGTTGAACTTACTGGCATATCTGACCTCAGCGATTACTAATATATAACACATCCAGTGTAATGGAAGAAGAAGGGGCAGAGCTTCCCAGTAGGAGAGGCATTGAGATCATAGAACTTGCGAATCACTTCCGTCTCGATCTCTGGCGCACTTAGCGGAGATGGTCGGCAATACCTTGCACCTGGTTACATCCCTTGCATTTCGGAGATACAGTCTGTACCAGTCCATAATGCAGGTGGTCAATTCTTCAACCTCCAGAACTCTGGCATAACATCCTCCATGCCTAAATTTCCCTCTCATACTCCCAGCAGTCGCTGGGACGAATTCAACGTGGAAGGGGACTCGGGTGGTCCAACCAGAGGCAAGTCAAGCGGGCTTACGGGCCTGCCGCTTCGAAATATCAAGTTCAGCGCCATGGACCACGGCCATGATCATAATGTCGAGGCATTCGTGGATAGTGGGGAGACTCGTCTGCAGGAGAGAGCATGACAGACGAGTTGCGGAATTTCTGGTTGAAGGTGGACACCACGTAGGAGAGACACGGGTCTGTCAGATGGTTCGTGAACCGCACCGTGCAATCTTTTCCCTGGCAGGTGGGTAACAGAAGAAATATCCTCTAAGGCTTAGGCTACTATTATAAAGTAGCATAAGTGTTAGTCTTAGCTGGCATAAAGTGACCAAATTATCTCGTCTCTTATGTTCAGAGGGCCAATTCTTCTGATACCCGGAGGCCCGCATGGCTTCTATGTGTTAGTGGCTGAGGTTAAATGTAGAGTAGGGCATAACGTACTGGCATAGCTGACTTCCGGCTGCCTTCACAGCGACGATCGTTGGTGATCGTTGAAGGTGCGAGTACGCTTCGCTTCAATAGCGTCATGTTGAATTAATGACTGGACTTTCACCTTTGCCGGGCTGAACGAGCTGTCCAACTCGATATGTTCGCTAGTTGCAAGTTGGGAACTGCCATCTGTGTACTCGTGCGATTTTGTCGTAACCCAACAGCTTTGTTCTGCTCTTGCAAACTCTTCTCGTCGTTCTCAGTTGCGGTTGGCATGATATACACTCGTTCCATGCTTCTGGGTTCACCATGGATGTTTTGGTCTTTGTCGCCAATATACTAGGTCGTCTGTTTCCGCTCCTTGTCCGATTTGAAGCAGTTCGAGTCTGAAGAGCCCTTGCCTAACTTGCCGTCGAGTCTACAGTATATACGATATACGCCGGGAAACTCGTCTGGTGGTGGGGAGCATGACAGAGGAGTTGCGGAACTTCTGGACGAGCAGTCCTTTCCCTGGATGGGCTTCTATATGTTAGTGGCTGAGGTCAAGTGTAGGGTAGAGTATAACGTACTAGCATAGCTGACCTCTGCTACCTTCTCCGACTTGAAGCAGTTCGAGTTTCGAAATGTTCAGAAGACGTGTAGCTGCGTTGTAAACATGCCCGGCGTAGCTCACTGATGAGATCGTATCATGCTCTTGAATGAGCTTTCACAACAGGCGATTTATTTCTGCGCTCTGCAAGCCTGCAACCTTGTCCGACTTGAAGCAGTGCCTGTTTATGGTAATCAGCGTATAGCCAGATCACTAGGCTGAACCAACTTACCATCGCTTGTTGGCACGAGCCTGGACAGGTCGCGCTCAGGCCGGTAACGGCTCCAGATTGAGATAGTATATATGGATTGAGCATCTAAAGCTTGGGTGCAGAAACCATTTTCCTTGCTAGAGGAAGGAAGCTGCTGTAGCGAGGAGGTATCTCATTATGTGTGCAACATCCACTTCAAGCATGTCCACAGCACGTCAGCCGCTATATATATTCAAAGGGAGAGACGGCCACAAATATATATATTTGGAAGGCTGGCGGGACGAATGTTGTAGCAGCCTTGTGCTTTGCTGATCAGGCCCTGGATCTCATTTTCCCATTGTGAGATGTCGTCTTCGAAATATTGATTGCAGGACCTGTGAGCTCTCGAACTGAACTCATATATTCTTGGCCGACATGGTCCCCTTGTCATTGTTACTTAGCGACGGACCAGAGAACCAGTTATGGCTAGCTTACCAGTGCTTGTTGGCACGAGCCTGACCACTGCCACCGGTTCGCCATGGGCTCTTTCGGTGACGAGCCGTAGAACATGGCATTCGGATGAATGTGCATATCGAAGACCTCCATCACCGATCTTCACAAGCTCGGGGGGTCTCCAGTTGTTTAGATGCGACTGATCAGAGCTCAGGACGACACTTTGGCATCTCTCATGGGAGAAGTTGTACTTCTGTAATGGGTGTGGCCTGCCGTCCAAATCCGTATTTGCAAGGGCAAGGATTCCTCCTCGACTTATCGTTCCAAGAAAAAAGAAAAAAAAAGAAGATGCCTTATTGCCGTTATAAGGATCTCAGCGGTATAAGTTTTACCACCAAGTCAATACTGCTCGAATGCCAAGAACGAGGCAGGCTACGGCATGAAATCTGATGACTCGGAGCCATTGCCTGCTTTTTGAGTGTGGAATAGGAAACGCAGCAAGGCGTTGCGAAATTCTGCGTTGTCGTCTGCGACCATTCCTGGACTAGTCGAGCGGAGTGCTGATGAGACATGCGTTTGTGTAGAAAGCAGCCACTCATATAGTCATGGCTGGCTTGCCGGAGCTTGTTGGCACGAGCCCGGACAAGTCGGCTCTTCGCGTGGAAAGAGGCTGCTCGGCCCACGTGGAACCGGGATCTTCATGATAGCTTCGTAGCATCCCGGGATACGCTAGGTCGAAGCTGAAGATCGACAATATATATAAGCTGCCTGTTGTGACTTGAGCAGTTCCTGTTACGTTAAATAGCGAATAGTCAAATAGCTAGTCATAGGCAGCTTACCAGCGCTTGTTGGCACGAGCTTGGACTAAGTATCCAAAGCGACACTTTGGACTGTGATCTCTCGTGCCGTGGGAGGGGCATGCCAATGAGCGTGCATGTGTCTTTGTCATGGTTATGATATATATAGAAGATGTACTAAACGATTCAAATAAGAAATGGTGCTTAAAGACTGTTCTTTAAGTCATCTCCGAGCCACCGGAGCAGTTGTAGCGTCCAATTGATTCGAATCAAGCCAAGGTCGTACGTTGGCCAATACCCGCGAGCGGAAAATAGCCGTATCGTCTTTTCTGGATCAATAGTCATCTCACGTAAGTCCAGCCCACCCATCTTGTGTTTCGCTGGAAAGATGTGCGATGTGTTTGTTGTTAAAGAAGGTCGAGGAAAAAGAACAAGAGAGGGAGTTGCCGTTAGGTCTGGGGCTAGTCTGAAGTACTGGGGTGTTGAGGCATCCACGAGGTAGATGTATGCGAGAAGCGTTAAGCTGACTTATCGGACTTGGAGCAGTTCCTATTTGTGTCAGTTAGCAGATGGTCAGAGAATTAGTCATGGATAGCTCACCAGCGCTTGTACGTCTTATTGGTCGTCTTCATTGGCTTGACGTATATAAAACTCCACAAACAAAACCGAAATATAGAAAAGAAGAGAGTCACACTCAAGGCCAGTTCAACCACCTCGCGAAGACTCGGGTATGTAAAGGTCCATGAGTTGAAGCATACCGGGCAAGCCCATAACGAAAGGCAATGAGCTCTACGGTCTGCTTGCGTTGATATATATATAGTGTTTGCCTGGATGATAGCGTCCATCGGGTCAGTCTCTCAGTTTCTGAGTCGACTTGGAACAGTCCCTGTTTATGTTGATTAGCGGGCAGACGGATGAATAATCGGAGCTAGCTCACCAACGCTTGTTGTCACGAGCCACATTGCTCGCGTCGGAAACGTAAGATCCCAAAACGACCCTGGCCCCTTACAACCAGCCATATAAATACATCATTCCAACCTTTAGAGACTGTTCGAGAGTTAGCACTGTATGATGGCTTCATGCTATCGAAGGCTTTGATACGTACAAGGTCTCTTACCAGCGTCGGTAACGACAAGTCATCAAATTCGGTCTCGCCGAATCAAAGGGAAAAGACAATGGCCACACAATGGCCATCGATCTCGAGCTTCCAGGCCGCAGATCATCCTCATCTTCGTTGCTGGGGAAGGGATTCACTTCACACAATTGACATTTATTGGAATCAGCATCTCGTCGGTCGGGGGTTATCTAAATGTTATCGTTTCGTGTTGCTTGTTGGCTCGAGGGCAGAACCACTCGTCACACTGGACATGAACGAACGGTCGAGTGATACAATTTACCAAGTCGATTGTGGACCAAGCGTTTCGGTCCTGGCAAGTCAGGTGCCTTATCCGAATTGAAGCATTTCCTGTTTATGTCAGTCAGCGCATGGCAGATAAATTGTTGTAGCTAGCTTACCAGCGCTTGTTGGCACGAGCCTGATCAAGTCAAGTGCTTTGTTGAAGGCAGAACATGCTGTTGATCACCTCTGCGATGAGCTTTATTGATGAATGCGCGACAGTTGCCTTGTAAAGTTTCCACAGACTCGGAGATGGAATCTCTAGTATAGTGTATATGATTTTGAGGTCATACGGCGGTGATGTCTGGTCTTAGTCTGCAGATAAATAGATATGGCTGAGAGTGGAAATGGCGGCTTTCCAACATGTCTGGTACAGCAGTGGCTATCGCAAGTCATGTGCCCCGGAGCTATCCTATAGATTTTGATGCCAGTACAAACCGCATATACATGTGGGCATGAGCATGTGTCAGTCAGCGAAGAGCCAGATTACCAGTCGTAGATAGCTTACTAGTGCTTGTCGGCATGAGCGTGAGCATGCAATGACCCTCCAGAGTATAGTATTGCTTTTCGCGAGGCTGATTTCGAAAGAGATATATGAGTAGTGACCCGTCCGGCAGTAGAGATAGTGCTTTGCCAATATTGGTGTTGCTGCCGCTGCTCCGCTCCGTGTAGCGACTCTAGGATGATTGCTGCGTTGACGTAAAGAACTTCAACCAAGATCGTCATAGCGAGGATGAATAGGGTAGGCGTTGTTGCTTGAATCCAAGTTCTTGTGACTGGATCTGGGTATGGTATACTGGGATGTATCGTATCGTAATCAGCAAAAGTATATGACTCCCGGGCGTGAAGGGCGACTTGCAATTGATCCAAAGTTTGTGGATGGGAGGTCCAAGACTATTGAATAGTTAGTGTGGTATGATAGGGCTGGATTCTCTCCAAGGTGTTGGTACATACAATTTGCCACCGGCTGTCTGACATTCCCAAGACATCGGCCGTGACTGAGGAAGCGGCCACTCATGCTGTATGACACTTGACGGAATAGGTGAGTCAGTGCCGTTGCGGGAAGAGCCGAGGAAGTCACTAATGGCAGCGTGTTCAGTGTTGAGCAGGGTCGAGAGTAATAGTAGCCTTCGCAAAAAAAGCCGAAAAAGTTTCATATATACTATATAAACAGGAATGGGGATTTGAACTCCCACTAGACAACCTAGAGCATGTCAGAACTTCAATCTGTAAGGCGTAGCATACCTCTTGAGACTCACTAAATATAACATATTCCTAATAACTGCACTTGCACTGTCCGAGGCATGGCAGAAACCTCCAAAGTTCGTTCTTGTAGACAGGTGGCTGCAGTCGCGATTGCATATACCATCGCGTCAGGTGGATAGCAGAAGACGTGTTCCCTAAGGCATAGGCTACCAAAATGAATTAGATGAAGGGCTCCTGTTAGATGGTACAAGACGACTAACGTATTTCGTCTCTTATGCCTTTAGGGGCTAATTCGTCTGGAATTGCGCGCCTGTTTCTTGTAGAATGATCTGAGTCTTAGACGAAGGGATATCTCAGCCACCGAGCTCCGGTTTGCAGTGACCCAGGCGCAGCAGAGAATGGATATATGATAGGCAATATGCTCCAGCTCGAGACAGCGTAGGGAAGTGGGTGCTCAGTTCCCGGGACGGACTCGAGGGGTTAGGTGTTGCGCTCGAGGGTAGTCTGAAGGCGACGTGTCTGGACTTGACAGGCGATTGAAGCTCAACGAAGCAGCGTTTTGTTGTGGTGCTTGCATTATGGCTAAAATGATGCCATTTCATTCCCGACATCGAAGCGCGACGGATAATGAAATGACGGAAGAAAGAGGACAACTCCACTCCAGAACAGCCGCAAGATAAGCATCCGCCACGTCAACCGGTATGGAAGCCATCAGTCTCAACATAGCTATTGATGTGGGTCTTGCGGCCATCCTATGAGAGTCTCATCACACTCTGCTCCAAATAGGTACAACGGTGATGCGATGGTGACTTACGCACCGTGCATAAACTAGGAACTCAAAATAGCCCAGAGGCTGATGTCGAAGATGCCCACTTGATATCAAACTCATGAGCGACTGGTGTCGATTCCTCAATTTTCGATACGTCTGACGGTGGCTAAACCGGGGAAGGCTGAAACCGGCCCTGACCATAAAGGTCAGCAGGAATAGCGAGCTGGGACGCAATGGTGGGTTTGTATTCCGAGTAGTATCCAAGTTCGGCTAGAATGAGTATTGTGCAGAACAAAGATATCAGTGGCTGAAGTCGCTATGAATCTAGGTTCTCGGTCAGTTGACATTTGACTTTTATAGCAGGGATACTCACTCGGTTTGTCATAGGCCGCAGCGCAAGGATGTATTGAATATGGAAAGATGCCGGAGTGCTCAGGTAGTTATAAGGTAGTCGCCACCTGCATCGCCAATCTGATGAAGGACTGAACCCGGAATAGGCACGCCATGAGAGCCCAGATAACTCTCAGGGCGTGCCTATTCAGGGTTCAGCCCTTCAACAAATCGACAATGTAGGTAATCACTGTGATATACTTCGAGTCGCTGTCAACTGTAATTGAAGCCCAGCCCACACTTGCGATCGTGAGGAAATAAGTATCGGACTTATTTCAGTTGTATACAGGAATTCCAGATAAGAAGCAAGCTGAAGTGCGACAACAGCCACTACTGAGAAGAAAGGGGAAAGCGAGCAGGCCGGAAGTTGTGTAGAGAACGAAGCACATCGGTGGCTACCAAGAGTATACTGTTGGTAGGGCGTGTGCTCGCAAAGGCGGTTCATAACATGTTTCAGGACGGCCAGGCAGGAAGTATGAGGAGGTATGGTCAACGGTAGGGAGGAGAGTAGTCTAATCCATTCTCATCTCGAGACCAGTTTCTCAGTTGTCTGAGCAATCGGGAATGTCATTAGATCCTTGGGATCGTCACCCGACAAGAGCCAAGGGCGTCAAGCAGGACCATAGATGGTCGTCCGTTGGCCATTGTAGCTTGAACCTGCGTTGTCGAGGCACTTGGGAAGCGTCCGACTGCCGCTCTTCGATTTGAACAGGACAGTAACGCAGCGAATGGGTCACCCAGCTTCTCAATGTCGCTGGTAGGGTTGAGAATGAGGGGTCCCGGCTGACTCTTGTCCTCAGTTGTGTCTCATCCCAAGCTGTTTTCATTGCATGGACGCGAAACGATACTGCGCCACCGTGTGCAGCGTGACCGTACTTGAATCAGGTTGCAGCCAGTGCAATAGCTAGAATATCAGTCGAGGAAGTTCTCGGCCGTTTACATGTGAGTCGTATCTCTGTACCAAGAGACCCGAGCATGAAGGTGGCCTTCTCTTCGCTGAACGCGGAATGTTAGTACGAAGGACAAGAGGGAAGAGTGTTTTCTTATGAAGTTTCGTCGCCAGTCAAGGGTGATGTAGCGTCCGAAGGGGGTGTTGCCGCTCACAAATAGGCGGCAGCAGGAGGACCACCACCGAAACCATTAGCAGGACGAGCACCGGCACCGGAACCACCTCCAGCAGAAGAAGGAGGGGTAAGTACATCCAGAGGGATGACCTGGCCATAAAGATTAGCAAGAGGAGGTGGCCGTACTCAGCCGTCTCGCGGGCCAACTTNNAAAATCGACTCACGACCACCATTCCTTCTTCTCGGTGTTGTCGCCGTCCTTGCCTTCTATCTCCAAGTTGGTTGTGGGATAGAAGTGGGAGGAGAATTGGCCACATACTGCCTAAATCAGGTTCGCGGCGGCAGCAAGGTTGCCGTCACCATGATCCTTCTTCTCGGTGTTGTTGCTATCCTTGCCCTCAGCAATTGCGGCCTCAGAGGCGACGGAAGGTCTAGCACCGGAAGCACCAGCGAGGACGTCCATCGGGATAGCCTAACCACAAACGTCAGCAGGAGTAGTCAGCAGGTATGCAACGCTTGGGATGTCGCCACAAACCTCGTCCATCTGGTGGAGGACAGAGCCCCAAGGTCCTTCGCGGGCCGACCCGTGTTGAAGATATTGTCAGGTGGAGAGTTCGGCCGGGGCCGCACATCTGTTAAACCATAACGNNGAGGTGATCAGTGTGAACTTACCGGTGCTCGGCGTTGTTACAGTCTACAGCCTGGCGGATGGGACCAGGCTGGTCGGTCTTCTTCTTGAAGGCCTTCAGAGGGTTGGGAAGGCAGCAGAAGAAGCTGCCCTCAGAATCAGTGTCGCCAGCCATCTTGAGCGTGTTGAAGACGAAGTGAGTGAGGAGAGAAGCCCTCAATCTCTTGTTGTTAGCTTTCGATGTATGCATTCACTCGGTCGTCTGGTCGGTCGTCCGGCTGGCCAGGCGGAAATCCACATGAAGGTCGTAGGAAATTCCAAACTTGAAGCCTTCGTCCAGTTCTCGAAGAATTCGGTTGATGTTGGAGAGCTTTGCTCTAAAAGCAAGCGCCACCACATAAAGCTCGATTAACCAGCCCCCAGTCTTGTTGTAGCAGCCAGTCAAGTGCCATGGTAATACTGACGCTGGCGATGGCGGCATTCTGCGATCGCTGATATGTATATAAAGCGCAGCTGTCGTATACTGATGGGTGATTTGGTCCTGTTTGCTGGTCTGTTAGTATTCCCAACACCTATCATGCCCTTGGGATGGTACTTGAAGAAATCTGAGTGTTGTCGGTATCGGCCACGAATCGATTGATATATATATAACCACTTTGGCTTAAGAGGCTTTCTGTCTGCCACCGACTCTGGAGCCGTTGAATGTACGCAAGCTCCGTCCCCGGGGGTGTTGTCCGCCATCCCGATGATGCCGGCGCTGTGCCTCCCGAGATGCTGTCCAGCGGTAGGGTTCGCCGTGGACTTGTGCTGCAAACAATAGATTCCGTATACGACTGTTGGTAAACTCGCTTCCCGGTTGTCTGAATCCGCGTGTCGTGCCAGTTCCAAAGAGCCCTGCGATGACGTAAGTTAGTCTTGAGCTCTTGGTAAGTGAATTGAGGTACATACCCATGCTCCGCATTCTGGACGGAGCCCCCTCTTCATTTTGGACTTGTTGTCTGCGCCAGCTGGCAGTATATCAGAAGGTTGGCCGTCATAAGCATAAGAGACGAAATGTTTTAGTCATCTTATGCCAGGTTAGATGAGCATTTAGGCTACTTTATTTTAGTAGCCTAAACCTTAGAGGATATCTCATCTGTTGCCTACCTAGGTAGTCAGTCGAGTGCCACGGTCGTGCTTGCAGGGCCAATGTAAAGGATTGGCAACGCATGTTACAAATGGGCTCTCCACCGCAGAGGCTCACGGTGTAAGGTCCAGTTCCATGTTCCCAAGTCTCGCCACGACACTCTCCGGGAAGCTCTTGTGTCAAAGGATTGAAGAGTGGTGATAGAGATTGTAGGCTTTTCCTCGGCTTCGAGGATCTAGGCGGTCTTCCAGCGTAGTCTATCGGTGATTCTGCATGTGCTGTGGCATCTGACCGAAGAGTCGAGTTCGAACCACTGTTGGAAGTCACATGCGATGGGGCTGCGGCCAGGACCGATGTCCAGCAGTTGGGGTGGGGAGCCCTGCGATAAGTCAGTATTGGATCCTTTTGTGTGAGTGAAACCAGAAACATACCCATGCTCCGCATTCTCGACCGAGCGCTTCATCTGGTTGTCTGGGCCAGGAAAATGCAAGACACCAGGTCATGATGATGAGTGAAGCTCGTTGAGAATAGTTTTCGTAAACAGCTTTCATCGAACTGAATATCACACCAAGAGCAGATGGGCTGAAGGAGGAACCAACGCAACGGTTGTTCTTCAACTCTTGAGGCTCAACCAACACACTGGGGCGCGCTTCGAATGGACGACCGACAGCTTCATTTTGGACTGGTTGTTGGGGCCAGAGAGTGGCTCTTCCTGGCCAACCATGAGAGTTGAGATAGAAGTCAAACATAATGGATGAGTGACTTTCCTTCGACCAGAGTACCTGGCAGAGGGTTTCCATTCTTGTCACCCCTCTGAGGGAAGAAGTGGACGTGATGGCGCTTGGTAGCGATGCTCACTATCATGCCGATTTAACTCGAACTGGAAGTCGCTGGGACCTGGGAGGTGAATCGACTCAGCACCCTGTTCTGGCTCATCCTCTTCATCCTGGAGCCAGGTAGTGGAGGAAGGACGCAGCAAGGGCAGGAGCAGTCGGTCGAGAAGGAAACTTGACGCTGGTCCGGTTCTAGCAAGCAAGTAACCCTGGACATGTACCTGTCCTTGTTAGTGAATAGAGCGGGATGCGAGGAGGAGGGAACTTACTTGAGTGTTCTCGCCAGTTACATCTTCCGCTTGACATGGCGCCACAGGCCGGAATGACCTTGTTGCTTCGGAGAAACTTGAAAGTCGTCTGAATCCTGTTTTAGAGGTCTTTCTCTAATCTTGGAGAGCTTCTAGAGATGAGCGTCCAGTCTTGCAAGATGTCAAGAACCAGGATCCAGACAAGGTCTCTCGACTCCATCGAGGATTTGTCATAACGGCCACGATGTTAGCCCATGGCATAAGGCAACCACGAGGGTTAATGAGCTGATCTTGATAGCGTGTCATGGATGAGCTACCCTGCCGGGAAGGGATCCGTACCATCACCTTCCAAGCACAACAACATAGTCGTCGCGATTGAAGGCTGCTTCTCAATAAATTTCCTTTCCTTTTTTTTTTCTTTTTCTTTTTCTCTACTTTTTTCTGTTCCTTCTTTTCCTTCTCTTCTTCCTTTTTCTTCTTCCTCTCTTTTCTTTTTCTTCTCTATCTTTTTTTTTGTTTTCAAATAATTTATCTAGAAACAATCGTGTTAGTGCTCCGCCTTCATAAGCGATATTGGCTGGTTCATGAGAACATACCTAGTAGGTGGCAGCCGTGCTGAGAGTGTAGAAGCCAATGGGAGCCATGTTCAGATTTCTGGGCTCCAAAACTGTCGAACAATATGCTTGAGTGTCTTATGAAAGAGATGAATCTGGAAGTAAAGAGAATAGGAAACAAGATCAAAGACCCCAAGATCTTCTTGGGCAGGGAAGCAGACGAAGGTGTCTTGCTCCTTACTGTCAGACGTTGGGTAAGAGAACCACTTTCGAGCGGCAGCGCGGCAGCAACTCTGGCCCAGTAGATGTGAGGTTAGGAGTTCTCGGCTCTGCTGGTGCCGGCTCTCCACAATAGCAGGGTGGACAAGTATATATATACTCGTGTCGTCGACAGAATCGATGCAGCTCGTCATCTGCCAAATGCGGCGATGGGATGAGTGCCGAGAGGTGCTCAAGTGCTTGGCTCAAGTGCTTGTAACGAGTATGCAGCTTCAGAAGTGTGTCCAGGTTGGTAGGAGAACCTGATCAGGGAGGATTCTGCATGGCGGCAAGGTAACCCAAGATCTTCTTCGGCACCCACGTGGTGGGGTTTGAATGCTGAAAGATAAGTCAAGATGGTTGTTGGCTGTGGGCGTCATCTTGCAAGCTCACATTGCTGGAGTTCGAAACTCTCGACAGCAATGTGCTTCGAGCATTGCTTCCAGCGGCCTACTAAACCATCCTCGGAGGGTATATGAGAGGTCTTCGTGCATATTGATGAGGTGGGCCAGCCCACTGACACCTGCAGAAGCTCTAGAGACGAGTGTCTTGTGGAAGAGATGAATCTGGGAAGTAAAGGGGCATCTTCGATTCTGTAAGAGAAGAGTGATCCTGGCCTGATCTGGATAGCTTTTTGAACGGGTTATCTTGTTGCTCAAGGCATTCCCTCTCGGAAGTGGAGCTTGAAACAAGATGTCGGCACTTGAGACCCTCGGCAAATGATATAAAAGCGTTGATCAGGAAGGAGAGGACGACAACGACGCTAGCGTGGCAATGGACTCGATGTTGAAAATGATATCTTCAAGGCTGAGACCATGACCGTGGGTTCTTGGCTGGCTGCTTGTTTTGATCAAAGACCCCAAGATCTTTTTCATTGACAAGGTCAAGAAGTAATTGCACTGGAGTCCGGCAACCAGCACAGCTCAGTGAAGTGACGAGGGCTTCGCAATACCTTGTACCCAGATGTGCTTTGCAGCTTGGCACCCAAGTGATGAGCTGCGAGGGCAAAATGGGTCACCCAAACAGGCAGCTTGTTCTTGCGAATAATGTATCCCGACACCCAACCATGAGCATCTTGTGAAAGAGATGAATCTGAGAAGTAAAGAGAATAGATAACAAGATCAAATAACTCAATATCTCCTTCTGCACCGTTCGGAGACTGTTGGTTAGTGGGATTTGGTGGATAGGGATGGACTACATACCTTTGTGTATTCTCCTCTCCAGGGTAAGCGTAGCCTTATTACGAAGAACAAGGGTATCTCTGAACAGCAAGGCTAGGATAAGTTTTCTCTCTAAAGTATCATCAATAGCGACCTCCAGTAGGTCAAGTCTCAGTAAGGTCAGGTGTGCAAGCTGCATCAGCCACTGAACTCTAATGACAATGAACACATCACAACAGCTGCCAAGCTGTACGCAAGGCGACTTCTTCCTCTTTCAACCTTCATGTAGCCTTGTTACGATCTGCTGAGAGCAAGACGTTCATTTGACTCTCTGTTCATCAACAGGTCGATGTATTGGAGTGATGATAGACCCCCCAAGTGGGATAATAAGCTGAGACGGTCTGACTCGTGTGAAAAGCCGAGGAGGCAACACGCCCAGTGAGGAGCGAGGCTCTGCGGCCCCCATCGACGCTTGTCCTGCACGACGAGTTGATGACTCGACCATAGGGTTGGGCAAGACTTGGTGATGAAGCATGCTTCCTGTTACAATCGCTACCCGTTGTTTTGACTGCGACCGCGATTAATGCCCGACATTCCCAGTACGACTTCAAAGCGATGATACGTGCTTGACGTTGAAGGACGGTGACCGACGGTCGTCTGCTCCTTCGTCTGCTGTTACAGGCGGCCTTCCTCGATCTTCAGCTCCGTTAGAGTCACCTTGAGTATATGTTAGCAGATGAGCTTCGAGTGGTCTCGCAGCCAACCTGCACGGGATGCAGAGAAGGGTGTGTAGCTTACCATCAGCGGCGGTGCCGTTATCATCATCAAGAGAGGTGATGCATTTTGGTCGAGAATCTACATCTTGCACAAGATAGTGGATTTGGTGCATGTTTGGAACGGTCGAGAGAGGGCGAGATTTTCACTCTCACCAAGAGAAACCTGAGAAGCAAAACTTGTGTACCTGAGAGAAAGCCCAGGTGGGGGGTAACAGAAGCGAATGGAATTTCTCTCTCCGGGCAGACGCGTGACTGGTTTGCGGCCGCAGTGCTCCCTTGGCAGTGCTGCGAGGTCGGGCAGCTTCTAGCAAGTACCGTGGTATTGCTCGTGGGCTAGTCCCCTTTACGTAAACTACGGCACTGGGACTCTCTCCTTTCTCGGAGAGCAAGAGACTTGGCAGATTTACAGATATTGTGCTATAGACATTCTGTATTATAGTCATTGAGCGTAGCTATCAGATGTGTATTGGTGGTTGAACAATAGAAGTGTTCTATGTGACATGCCTGAACAATCATCCTATGTACTCAGATATCACTCCACATTTCCATCAAAATGATCTCTTCTCTTCTGAAGAGAGTAAGGCTGTGTTTCTCCTGTAATGGCGAGGCTGAAAGTATGTATCCCCGGCTGTGATGCACTGTCAGCTGTCGTGCCGAGAATTCGAATATCTTGTGTGCCAGGGGGAATTTGGCCGAGCGGGTCTGGGGCATTGCGTCACTGAGAATTATGGCACCTCTGCCTTGAGCTCCTTCTATGGAAGAGATATTGGGTAGTTGATAGAAAGAGAACTTGAGTTCTATATTGAATATCTTGTGTTCTTAGAATACTGGTATCCATCATCGTGTTCTGTTCTCTCAATATGATGGGTGTTCCCCTATTGCTTGTTCAGACACTCCTGTTGTCTGGAACAGTTAACTACCATAACAACGCGCTACTAGCCAGTGTAACTGACACGACCTCGAAACTTTTAGAAAACCGATGCTATGATACTAGCTCGAAATGCAGCCTAGAGGTTGGCGCGAATGGACAAACAAACGCGTTGCCCCGTAACTTTGGCAATCACATCTCGAAGCGCCCGCTAACCAGTTCAGAAGTGCCAATTCTTGCTCTTGACCTTATTTACTTGATCTAAATCTTTCCTCCATCATTATTTTGCTTCCCAAACAACACACTACCGATCAAGAAATCATCATATCTTCATTTCGAGACATCTCTCTACCAGCGGCTTTCATCTACTATTTACCCCTTTATCAACCCTCACTACTTTCAACACAATGCTTTCTCTTACCAGAGACGAAATGGCCGATTTGGCTGACAACATCTACACCATCTTCACCCTCGCCAAGCTCGAGGAGTTGTCCGTCCGCCAGCTAGGTCGATACCTGAAGAACCAGGACTTCCGAGACTTCTACTACCACGTTGTCGGAGTAGAGAAGGGAAGCCGCCATGACGGTCGACCCGAGTCTATCCAAGCTTGGCTTGACCAGGCTTCTATGACACTCATCAAGAATGTATGTCTATCCTTGTCCTGTTTCGCAACATCGCTAACTAAGTGTTAACAGAAGTCCGCGGGCGAACTCAAGGCACTTGAAGGCCTTATCATCTTCTGAGCATCAGAGAACTTTCCTTTCGACCAGTCGACCGACTCTGGTCCGGGTCATCGTCGACAAGTTGTATGAAGCGACTTTAGTCGCGTGTGTTGAGCGCCAGTTGTTGTTCAGGATCCTCGTGTCAGTTCTTGACCTTCTTCGTGGGCTGTGCACTGAGCTAACAAGGACGATCCAGGTATCTTGAGAGTTGGAACCAGAGAGTTGAGGTTTTTGACATAGGCTTTGTCTCGAATGTATCGGAGTGTCGGTGTTCGTGGCCTTTTCTTCCCTTATGTTCGCGTTCTACTATGTCCCCTTTCATGAACGGGAGTCTCTTCATGTTATACAGGCATTCGATTACACCAATACTTGGACTATTCTTTACTGCGCCCTGCATGTGTATCTGTGAATCCTCACTAAATTGAGCAAGACAGTAGCAGAAAAAATGCGAATAGCAGCCCATTTACATGTCGTTGTCAATAATGGCTCGAGAAACCTTACCCATGAATCCTACTCGGGATATAATTTTGTAGGACTACCTTGACCAGCAAGAACGTCAAATTCGATGATAAGCTCCAGCTCATACCAGGCTGCGAAGGCCGCTGTCTGTCGAAACAACCCACCTTCCTGTGATGTGGTCTAATGGGGGCGTTGTTGTTGGCATGTCATTGTAACTATCGAGAGCCTCCGTGAACCCAACCTTGCGTCCAGCCTACTTCTTCTGGAGACTACGCAGAGCCTGGTGGTGTTAACCTCTGGTAGGGTGTTCTTCCTTCCATCACCGCGCGTTCTACAATGGACAACGGTGCCTTCACTAAGCCCGAGCTCATCGTCGATATTGGCTGTGGCGGCGTCTTGGGACTCCTATTGAGTTTGCCCGCTCTTGGTCGCGTTAACTTGATAGTCTCATGCAATTTGGCACAGTTCAGGCATCATATTTGGCAAGTCATCTATTGCGAGGTCCCAGGTTCTGTCTTCTGCTGTCATGGCTCAACTGGCCGACCATCTCAAAAAGCCGCAGCTGTTTACAAGGCAGTGATCCCCGAACTTCAAAATCCCATGTGCCCCAAAACCCTTGCTCGCTCATCAGATCTTTCCGCTTCCTTTACTCTGCTTTCACAGAGAGTAATCACTAAATTGTTAGCTGAGAGACAACGAACGGTAGGATCAGTGTATAATTGTACTTTGTGTGTTTGTACCGAGTGTCCTGTCAACGACGTTCTCGTTCTCCCCTGCTGATAGTACGAGGATTCTTTGTACTTGAAGGTCGACCGGTCAGCCTCTAGTCAAGCGTTGCCAACTAGAATCGCGAGAACATACCGATGATAGAAGAACTTAGTTGAAATGCCAGTTTTTATCGTATACAACGTGACCAGATTCGGTCATCTGTCCGTTTACGTCCTTGGTCACCTTGAGGAGCTGTTAGTGAAAGTCGCCGGGTAGAAGAGATGTTTATACTGACATCGGGCAGCAGGTTGTAAACCGAGGATTGGTCTCTGGCGAATTCTTTCATTCGCTCAAAGTTTTGAACGGCACAGGGGGTATCAGCCCCTGGGATCGAGACGATAAAGTCATTGAAGAACTGGAACATGGAGTAATGTTCGAATTCTTCCTGCTTGGATACTCGCATCTTGCGTAAAATTTTACGGTTGAACTTCTTATCGGCCAGCAGGGCCTTCTCGGCGTCGTCGAATGCTTTTTTCATTTTTTCCGGGCGTCTTGAGAACGAAGAATAAGTGAGTTGATCGATAGGTACGAATGGTGGTTTCAGTAGGGCTCAAGATGAGAAATTTGAGAGATTCTTTTTGGTTTAGGTTTGACTGAAGTGCTTGTGTAATGTTTGGTGGTATGAAGGAAGTAGGGAAAAAAGGCAAGGGGGGGCCGGCACAGGAGATTTGTAAAGAGTGCAACGGGCAGAGTTCCTCGGCGGGCGTTTGTAGCTGGCGGGCCCAACGGTTGCCAGCCACTGCCGGATGTGCAAAACAGGATTAACACAGACTTTGGTGGAAAACGTGTAGGTGTAGAATTGAGGGCCTATTTCCATTGAAAATACGTCAAGCAAGGGGAGCCTTTGACTCAGACGCAGCCTATGTAGAACAAATGAATGAATGATGGACATATATCCTGAACTAGAACAAATCCTGTAACCAATCTCCTGAATGCGACTTATCCCTCCTGAGCCTTGCCTTGTTCTACTCAGCCTACGCTCCCAAGAGTACAATGCGAACACTAAATGAATTTTGTGGCGAGTCCCGTCATCTCGACCATCAGTCCATAGATTGAATCGTAGCTATTTACGAAATGACGATTGAACTGCATTTCCAAGTCCCACATCCACCTCTGTTGCCAGTCATCGATTCAACCATGTCCGGAGAAGTTAAGGACGAAACGCCGCCGGTCAGATTCCTCCACCTGAACCATGTTCCCGTTCTCGTTGCTTTTTCCTTCCTTGTGCTGTTTAGATCCGGCTTGGTTTCGGGCTTGCTCATCTAGATCAGTTCCTAGGATTGTTCGCTGAGAAATAAGGAATGGTAGGATCAATGTACACTTGTACCCTTTGCGATTCTACTCGGCAATGCGAATCGAACACTCTTTGTCTTCTCGTGTCCACTAAGCGTCGCTGTGCGAGGATCACTCGCGCCAGAAGCAGCATCTACGTGGAATAATAGGGGTGAACACCGATGCGCTGCCTCAAGTTCTGTGCGAGCAGACATCAATCCACCTCTCAGCCTCTGATAAAGCCTTGCCTACCAGAATTGCATGAACATGCTAGTGACGCGACACCCACGGCGCTTTCTCGCAGAAAGCGCACCCAGCCAAGGTTATGCAACTAGTTTATTCCTTCGAGAGCTCGAGTCTTTTCTCATTCAGGCAATGTTAGTCAGAACCGCTGGGCATTGGAAAGATTCATACTCACGACGGAAGTGAGTCTCTGGATTTTCCTGTTGCCAATACCGTCGAGGATGTTGCTACCCTATATCCATACGATTAATTCAAGGGATTGACGGAAGAGGGGATACTATTCAGGTTGTCGTGTAGTAATATCCTTGAAGTCAGGACACATCATGACCGGAGCCTTTTCGAGCCATTAGTGCCTTTTCGTGGTCGGCGAATAGTTTCTTCATCTTGGGAAAGCCAGGAAGTTGGTGGACGTGGGCCAAGGATCCGGGGAATCGATCATCGAGTGAATCATGGAACGGACGGAAATGCTGAATATGTTTGTGAGATTCTTTTTGGCGCAGTCCAGGGTAGGATGATGGATTGGAAAAAGGGTTGGTGATGAAGAAGCAGAAGTCAGAAGTGCCAAGCTGCCACGGGTTGATTGCTCGACACACGTCTTAGACCGGAGATATCAGAGACTGACAGATAAGTGCATCAAGAATGAATATTGACTCGTAACAGCAAATGTAGGAGTCTTTTTACAGGACGTTATGACAATAGCCTTATCCTAGGCATGCCCAACACAGAAAAAAAGCACAGAAGAACATATTTGCCCATTCCCAGAACAGCATCCAGCTCTGCCGAGCAAGAAACCCATAGCAAGTCGACGAGAAATCTTCAGTGGAAACTGTATATCGGATGATGTCATAGGCCTCACAAGGCAATAAGGTCGCCCCGGAAAACATAGCCCGAGGGGGTCGCGAGAGTCATGTCATCGGGTCCAATCTTTCGAAGTTGTCAGTAAGACCTTGTAGTTAAACGGGAGGCTTATACTAACCCATTGTTCGACTTGGAACTTGGTACTTTTGTCCTCAGCGAATCTCTTCACGCAGCGGTATCGATCGACATTTCGAGCAAGTAGTCCATATGGTACTGAATGCTGTGTCAAGCATATTACTGTTCAATTTCTTTGTGCTCTTCATTAATTAGGTCGATGATGATCTTGATATCATCCATAGCATTGAAGATCTTCGAACGCGTGCTTGTTCCCGGAATGTATCGCATGAAGTTTTCGAAAAAGAGTAACAGGCTCTCGAATTCAAATGTTTCGAAGGAGATAACGTTGATCCTTTTCAGCAGGATGTAGTGGTATTCGCCATGCGACAGGTGGTACTGCTCAAGGGAATCGAAGATGCTTTCTTGCTGGAAGAGTTTTTTCGGCATGATTGATATTTTTCTTGATAAGAGACGTTGTGTGATTTGAAGGAGAAGGAAAAATAAAAAGAAGGGCACAGGTAACATGCAAGATTGATTTCATGTAGCCCCGATTTACAGAGTGCTTTGGCAGTGACGAGATCTTGGAGTTAGGCAGATGGTCTACAGAGGTACCCGGTACCGGAGACTGTCCAAATCCAAGACGAGAGTCTACTTCTGATAAAAAGGCTCAAGTTCAAATTGTATTCTCCTGACTTGGTACAGCTAAACAAGGTAATGCATCAGGGCACAGATGCACATCTTCAAGACGGACTCCTGGAACCGGTCTCCTGAACGACTGTTGTACTGCAACTGAGCCACAGGTGTATCGAACTGGTCACTTCATTGACAAACTTGGCTACAGATACACAAAGGCCTTGAAGAAGATATCGAAAGTTAAGAGCGAAGTCGGTAATGTTCGGTTTGAATTTGCTCTTGAGTGGCTGACAAGTGCTGATGCATTCGCTTCCGTGTAGCTTAGCTCACATAGCCGTATATCCCCCTATGCCCCATACCTCGTTTCTCCTTGTCTTCTGGCTTAACGGGAAACCCTGGATGTAGACTCAAAGTGCAATCAGATCATCACCATGGAAAACATAACCACTTGGTGTCACCTCGACTCGACGTTCCTCCCAGTCGGCAGCTATCTTGAGCTTTGAACAAATGTTAGGAGGAGCTGAAATCTGTGTCAAGGGGCTGTGCTAACCGCTGCTCTGCGCTGGTAAACAACCACTTTGGTGTTCGCGAAATGTTTAACGCGTCGAAATCGTTCTGTCGCAGAGAATGTCGGTTTTCCGGGTAGTGAGAGAATAAAGTTCTGAAAGAAACGGTACTGTGACAGATCTTCAAACTGCTCGAAGGTGATCTTTTGAAGTTTGCGAACAACGGTTTCTGAGTTGCGGCCCGCGAACATCACTTCCTCTTCGAAGTCGGTAAACACGTTCGTGTGAGGCATGGCGGTGGTAGTGGTAACAGTGGTGAAGAATAGTGATACTTTGTTGTCTTGTGAAGGCTCAATGTTGTTGTAGAAATCAAAATTAGATGGTGGGAGCAGACTGTCTGTGGTCTATTGCACTAGTTTCCGTTGCAGTGCGCAGTCGGATTGCACAGGCACTGAAAGCAGCGAACATCCCATTGATACGAACGGAACACAAAGAACATATACTCATGAGCAGTAGTACCAAGATAAATCAGGACAGTACAAGAAACTACGAATACGATCCAATATTGGGCAAGAATCTTTATTTTGTGTCTCTACTAGAACAACCATGGTCTTAACCCTCAGCAGAAAAGAAACCAAAACTCCCAAAAATGAACAAGACTTCCAAATTCGCGTAGTATCGCGATAACACTCGAGGGCGGCTTACTTCCATGATGTCCTTCCCGTCAGCCCAATATATGGCTGCCTGACCTCGCGGCAAAACAGTTCCTCTGTTCCAATAACCCAGCGCGATCCTAGCCAAAACCCTCAAACGTTCCTTAGAGGGCGATCAAGTTGTCTTCGTAGAAGATATAGCCCTCGGGAGTGATTTCAATGTTGATTGGCTTGACCGTCATGCGTTCGCGCAGCTATATAAAAGACAATGGTCAGCAACAAGTTCGAGTTCAAGTTCTCAGAAGGCGGAATAAACTCACAACAAAACACTTCATGACAGTGAACTGACGGTATGTAGACTGGACGAGGCAGTATGGGTCAAGACACTCCGGAATGGTGTGTAGAAAAGCGTGAAAGTAGGTAAAGTTACTCTCAAACTGAAACTGTCGAAAGGTCATGATGCCGAGTTTATTGTTGATTTCCTCGGTTCGGTTTCCACGACGGAGTTCCACTTGTTCACAAGGAGTGAACATCTGGAAGATTTCCTCTCCATGGTATTCTGATTCGGGAGACATTGTTTTCGTCTCAATCAAGTTGGTAAAGACTAAAAGGTTGTTCTGATTTGGATGAAAGTGTATTACAGGAAGAAAAGATGAGGAAGGAAAGAAAACGAAGAGGAAGAGAGGAGGGTCTGGAAGAGGTTATCTTACAGCAAACACGCTAGCTGGTACCTCGCAGTGCCAGACGGGCCAGCCTCCTCCTAGCACTACCAAGTACGTCGCTGTACCAGAAGAATAGACCCCAAGAGGCATACGAGACGAAATCATTTGGTTACTTTATGCTAGCTTAGACGAGCAGTTAGGCTACTTATGATGATAGCTGCAGCTTGAGAGAACATTTCTTCTGTTGCCCAGCTATCTGGATAGAAAGTAGTCTGCTACTCGAGATGCACATCACTTTACATCTAATCTTTAGGGACAAGTCTGCTCTATTCCCAGTATCTGGTTGTATTCTACAAGTACCAATTGTCACTGAAATACTGGGTCCCTTCTCTCATCAAAACATTATTCCATCATCAAGGACAAAACTCATGGTAACAGTACTTGTAGTCCCAAAAAACTCTGATCCTCTTTCAACAGCTCCGTAGATGCTCATAGAGCAATAAGGTCATCCTTCTCAAAAATATGGCCGGAAGCCGTTACCTCGAGGAAATCCTCGGAGGCAACGGCTTCGACGAGCTCGAAGTCTGAGTCTTCGTTCTTCTGCATCCAGAAGAGAAATTAGCAACTGCTTCGAGTTTTGGGGAGAGTATATACTGACTGCCTCTTCCTTGGCATAGGTATTCTTCTTGTTGGCGACGAAGTCGCGGACAACATTGAACTGGTGGTGGATGTCAGGGGTCCACCACCCCGGAAGAGTTTCGAGGAAGTCTTCAAAATAGCGAAAGAGGGCGTGATACTCATACTCCTAGAAGCTCATCGCCCCAAGTTTGTTGATTATGACGACGTTGGTTTGTCCCTTGTTGAGCATGGCTTGCTCCTGAAAGGTGAATAGCGAAAATAGAACCTCTTCGTCTTGCACAAAGACCCGTGCAATATCGGAAGCGGTTGACATCTTTGGTAGATTGCGAATGTGTCGATTTTAGGACAGACTCGGTTTGTTTTGTAAAGCGTAGTAAAAGCTGAAGTCAACAGTGTGTAAGAAGGTTGTTATAAACCGAGGTTGATGCCGGTAGAGGAAAAGAGAGGAAAGTCTGCAAAGATGTCAGTCTCCTGTAGGTAGCAAACACACTCTTGTAGCTGGCGGCCTTCGCAGTGCGAGACGGACCCAGCCTCCTGGCACTATGAATTAGGTACGTTGCTATGCAAACGAGTTCGTTATTGATGCAGTTACGTTACGTCTAAGCCCAAGCACCAGGCGACTCATTTTCAGTATCTTGTTTTGATGATATTGTTTTGGCAGTTATACCGACGATATTATCGTGATGATGGAGCTCAATGTCTTGGATAGCACGAATTTATATGTTCTAGAAAGTAGACAGAAGGCATATAAGCGCTTGAGTATAATTATCACTTTCTCTCTCTGTCCACCATATTGTATTATTTGCTGTGAGGTTGCGGCTCTTCCAAGGTCTCAGTCATCCCGTGCAGTCACCTCAAATTTCATCTTCACCCGAGTGTCAGACCAAGACATAAGAGACGAAAGAAAGCCTCTGAAGTTTAGAACACCCTTAGGTTATTTAGATTCTGCAGTTGGTAGTGCCAGGAGGCTGGTTCGTCTGGCACTTCGAGGAACCAGCTAGCGTGTTTGCTGCCTAACCACAGGAAACCCGTCACTACTGCAGACCTTCCTCTACAACCTCTTCCTTACCTTTTCATCTCTCAAGACATCCAACTTCCTAAAAACCCATATCTTTCACCTCTTCATCACGAACACAATCATGGCCGATCGTCCCAACCGCTCAATCTTCACGACGGGTCAGCAGCTTTATCTGTATTACGGGAAACTCAATCCCACCATCGCAAGAAAGCTCGCCAATATGACATTCGAAGAATTCCAGTGTGAATCCCTCTGGACTTACTTCAAGGTTTTTCTTGCAAGACGTGGAAAGTCCGATGATCATTCGGCGGTTCGCCGATTCACGTATGTCAAAACCTATGCCGTTAGTACACACACTCCCGCGAACTAGAAGCTCTTGCTGATATCTTTCTTCCACAGATTTTGCGGCTCGGACTGGTAAAAGCATGATGGACGACAGTGGGGATCCAGATTATGATTGTTTTGAACAGATTTTAGGGTATGGCTTTTGTACTCCAGCTTAGATAAACATGTCCCGATGACCCCTATTCCCAGTCTTGGACAAAGGAATTGTATTCTAGAGTTATATCTAAGATAAATCAACGTCCCAGCAAACTCCGCTGTCTAGAATGTCCAAAGAGCGCTTCTGAAAGCGATGTAGTGTAGAAGTGTCCTCTTGGTTGACGACCGCTCCATATGATCCATGCAAAAAATGGATCGTCGTGCTGCCGTCGTCGAGACCAATACGTTTCTTGTCCACGATAGTCCCCCTGTCTTGCTTAAACATGCACTTCATATTCACGTAGTTCCATAGGCAAAAGCTGATGTTCACATCATAAATTGGACAAATCTACCCAAAGCCTGCATCAAGCAAGACACGAAATTATACAGTCAAATATATACAATAAAGTCGAACCCCCTCAATCATCTCCTTCTTATCCAACTACCATCTAAGCCTTGACACACTGGTGGTAGTAAGGGTTCATCTCAACACACTTGTAAGGCTTCTCGCACTCAGTAGCACCATGGTAGTTCTTTCCACCACACTGGTAGTACTGCTTAACAGGACCAACATTTCCAGTACCAATGGGTCCGGCGGGGGCGGTACCGCTGGGGACGTTGTAGGAGGGCTTGGTCTGAGTGTTCCACTTGTAAGTGTAGGCGGAGCTGGTTCGGACGACGGGGGCGCGGGTAGGGGCGGCGGCGGTGGAGATGGCGACGGCTGTGGGCTCGAAGTCACCATCCTCCTCGACGGGAGCGTCATCCTCGCAGTCCTCGTCTTCGTCGTAGATAGGGGCAGGGGCAGAGTCGTCATCGCAGTCTTCATCGTCATCGTAGGCGGGAGCCTTGGTGGGGAGAGTAGATGTGCCGTTGGTGGGGATGACGTAAGTAGGGAAAGGAGCAGCGGTCTCATCCTCGCAGTCATCATCGTTATCGTCAATGTTGGTGTAAACGGGGCCAAGAGCAGTGCGGGTAGCCACGGTGGTAGCAGGAGCAGAGCTGTTCTTCATGGTGGTAGGGTAAACAGGCTCCTCAGTCTCGGGGAGTTCATCACAGTCGTCAGTCTCGGTGTAGGCGGGCTTGGTCATGGTCATCATGGTAGTTGGGGCAGCAGTAGGCGCAACAGTGCTAGAGGCGGGAGCGCCGGTAGCAGCGGCGGCGAGAAGGCTGGAGACACTGGTCCAGGCGGGCTTCTTCTCGTATTCGTCGGTGTAGAGAAGAGCCTCGCCGGTACCCTCAAAGACATCAGGGATCCAGCTGTACTTGTCGGTGATACCCCAGACAGTAACTCCGACACAGCCCTTGACATCGAGACAGGCGCCGACCATGTTGGCGTAATCGTCACCTTGCTTGGCCAGGGCGGCGGCAGAAGCAGGGACAGAAGAGTGGCGGATGTCGAGCTCGGTGAAAGCAACTTCGACGTCAAGAGCAGTGAAGCGCTCGAAGACGGTGGCCATCTCAGAGCGCGAGGGAGACTGGCCGACAATGAGATGGCCTTGGAAACCGACACCGTCGATGGGAGCGCCGGCCTTTTGGAGAATCTCGACGATCTCGACGGCGCGGTCGGTCTTCTTGCCGTTCTGCTCGAGGTTGTAGTCGTTGTAATAGCTGCAATCGTTAGAGGTGTGCTCATACTAGGGGAAGAAAGACACATACAGCTTGGCATCGGGGTCAGCCTTCTTGGCGGCGTTGAAAGAGATGGCGAGGAAGTCGGTTCCGAGAGTCTGGTAGAAGACACTGTCGCGCCATTCACCGCTGTCGTCGATAGCCTCGTTGACGACATCCCAGGCGTAGCAGTCGCCCTTGTAGTGCTCAACAACATTGGCGATGTGCGCCTCGATAATCTCAGTGAGTTCAGAAGCAGAGAACTTTCCAGCAGAAACTGTTCACTTGTTAGAACACACCACTGCGAATAAGCGCTTGAATAAACTCACCCCAGGTAGGAAGCTGGCTGTGCCAAGTCAGAGCATGGCATCGAAGAATCTGCTTGTTCTTCTTGGCAAGATCAGGAACAACATCAGCAGTGGTGTAGGTGAATTGATCACGAGCAGGCTCGACAGTCTCCCACTTCTGTCCATTCTCAGGGACGAGTTGACCAAACTCCTCAACATTGTTAGCGAGCTTAGCATAGGCGGCATCGCTGAGGTATCCGTTGTCGACGGCACTGCCGAAGTACTTGAGACCAGCGGCCTGCGCTAGGCTGTTGAGCTGGGCCGAGACTGGGCTCGAGGCCAAAAGACCGAGAAGAGCAGACTTGTGCATATTGACTGTAGTAAAAAGAACGAATGGATAAAGCAAACAAAAGAGTGTATTTTGCTTTGTTCAAGGAATGAAAATTGGGTAGAATGAAAAAAATGAATGAACAGCCACTGGCGTGTATTGAGCTTCTACCCGCCTTCCATCGTGAAGATATATAGCAGCAGATCATGAGCTCACCCCTGCATCTTCATCGTCGAGCCTTGCACGGGGGAATATCTTCCATACAATCAACATGCCTTGTTACATCTCCGCTTCGTCTCAGGTGTATGATCAAGGGGTTCGGGCAGCGTAGCCGTTTAGCGAAAGAGCTTGTCATGAGGGGGGGATTGGTGATTATCCGGTTGAGAAGCTGGGATGTTCGGCAATGTCAGTTGGAAGTGGAGTTTATGTCATTTAAACCCATGTTCTATCCAGGAACAAGGTCCGGGTAAAGAGGTTGTGCGCGGTTAAATGCGTGGTGAACATCACATCACCAACGTGTTCTGCAGGTACGTCGGTCGATTTAGTCTCTCCTTGTTCCTGCATGAGACAAGATTAGGCTATCACTAGCAGATAAAAGAATGGCGCCAAATGAACACGATCTCTGACCGTTGGATTCGATAGTGGCGATGGTACCTGTCGATCCCACCATGTCCCCTTCATGTTTCAGATACCCGGCGCTAGTAAAGATTGGTGTGTCTTATCTCTTTGAGAGATTTTCGTCTGATGTTGTCGTTTAGCTCGTTAGAGATTGATGATTTGCTTATTGACGAATTTCGGTTAACATCCATGGTTGTCATCTTAGAGCACGGCTGGGGAGGTTCGACAATGCGACTCAAGCCAAGATTTGAAGTCTCTCCATGTTGTCAATCAAATAGGCGAATATTACTTGTCGTATTCAATTGTCTCCATCACGGAGGTTGAGGATATTTTGTACCCACTTTGAAGTGTACGTGTAGCAATGGGGCATCCAGGTCAGGGCCTTGGGCTTGCGATCGTGTCATTTGGTATTTGAACTCACGGCAGAATTATGAAAGACTAGATACTCGTGTGTCTTTTTTCCCATGGTATCGGTAGTTGAACCAGTACTGCATTTTTCATGGTTCGGGATGTGGGCTAATCACAAAGGGAATCGAACAATGGTGTGTTCTATCGCCGTGAGCTACGAAAACAAAGCATCAATAACAAACATTTGAAAGAACCTGTAACCGAACAGCATGACTAGATTCGACATGGCCGATGTCAATGACCTTTAATCGGCTTGTTGGGGTGAGCAAGAATGAATTGCATTTGCCTTCCACCTACCCTATACTGGCTTGCTACTGAACGCTGTATCTGCATTTTTGCAATATTTATCTTGGAGCTACTATTTACTATTTATCGACTTCCTTGAATTCATTGACTCAGAAACTAGCCACTCTGTCAGGTAGGATCCTGCGTCTCTTAGATGTATGGACTTTCGCTTTACGGATTTCGGGCTGTGGTCAGGTCTTGATTATCAGCGCATCCCAACACAAACGCGCGAACTCAACTCTAACAACATGCGTCACAGCAACCAAGCTGCAAGTCCCACATCCGGGATCTACGTCTTCTGTCGTTCGAAATATCGGATAACATCTTAGACGAGTAAGAAAAAATTCACGGCATGAAAATTTCCAGAGCGCCAGTATGACTTCTGACACTGTACAAGCCCTTGACTGAGATCAAAACAACTACTCCTTGCTCGCAGCCAGAGACACCAATATCCACAGCTATTATACGGAAGAGAATGAAGGAGAAATCAGCTAAAGCCATTTAGAAGAACGACAGGGTCCTGAACCTCTACAATCGAAAACATGGATATTAATCCCACCCTGACACTTTGTTCGACCAGAGCAACTATCAAAAATCTTGACGACCTTTGGCAGACCAAATTCACGTATACCTTCCGACGAGCCCAGACAACCAGACTTAAACACCAAGTTAACAAGTTTATCCAAGGCCCTCGTCGACCAGAAACCGCCTACGACAGCAGTAGATGCAAGAGTATCGCACAGGTATCAGAAGCATCTGGATCGCCTTGGCAATCGTCAGAAGATCAGCTTCGGCCATTGCAATAGATGAATCTGTTCTGCTAATCTGCCAATCATCCAAACCAATCTGTCCCTTCTGACTCACCGCCGAAGACGAGACGAGCAGGAGGAAGTCTAGGCCACTGCCTGCCAGATTTTAGGCCGTATCTCAATAAGCCCAAGCAGGTCATTTTGCCTTCTTGGCATCCGATCGGTCAAGGTGCTCGTGAACTGTTCGCTTCATGTCATCAAAGGCTTGGACAAGATCAGGCCTGTTGTGCACAGGTCCGAAATAGATCGGCTAAGCAATTCCAAACCTTTCTCGGTCTGTCTGAGCCATACTGACAGCCATCACGCCCCCCCTGGCTTTATTCAGGTACAGCCTGGATATGGACGTCGCCTGCAACCCGGCGACTACACATATCTCAATTACCGATACACAAGCAAATTTCAGATTTCAGCTTCGTTTGCCAAGCAGCGTGCAATCTATCCGTGATGATAGAAGCTGTGCATTTGGAGGGGGCATTGCTGTCTGCCCTCCTGAGCATTGATGGGGGGATCGCCGGTCGTTTGAGCGACGAAAGTGCACATCAGCCGGCTGTATAAATAGGTGAGTGTTGTTGAGGGGAGTTCCATGTTCAATTCAGCGATACTCTTTGGAGGTCGGGTTGGAACTTGGACTCGACGCGGAGATCGCGACAGGTTAAATGTATCTGCATGTTCAACTGTGGTCCAGGTGTTGAGCGACTCGCGGTGTCGCGTCGCTGTTACCATCGAGCGCGCTGTCGTTGTGCGAATCCAGAGATTATCGCAGGACTGGGACTTGCTAATGGAATACAGGGAGGAATTCAAGAGTTCAACAGTAGTCCCACAAAACGTTTCTACCAAACTTTTGCCATCAGGTAGAAGGTCTGGATTTCATAAGCAGGACTCAAAATGGAAGTCCCATGTTGTCGACCGATCATCCCATCAGGCGTCCTCTACCCAAGTAGGTAGGAGAAACCCAATTTCTCAAAGGTCAGGGCACCATTGCCTACTGTGCAGCAAGAAAGAGGAGAATAGAGTGGTTTGCCTTCCTGCATATTTCACACGGGACGGAATTTCTTCTTGGTCTTGGTGCCCGAGGCCGATGCCTCAGATGTGTTCCCAGCCTCTCTGTTTGGATTCCTAAGAGGGTCATATACAGTGAGTCCTACATGACTGATGTGGGACTGCAACGTATAAGTATTCTGTAACGATGCCCGCGATGTGCGGTCTGCCACTGCAGAAGGAAAGCGCACAATGAGATCCTAGAAGAAGCACGGCCGACCCGAAACCAAGCTGAGGTCAATATATGTCAGGTAAGAGATGGGAACAGATGCATCGTATCAATTACCATCGACAGCGAGGCAGCACCTATGTACCATTCTTCTGGACCTCACCCGAAATTGGGCCCTTTTGTCATAGACAGAAGGTCAAAAAGACCAAGGCAAAGAGCAAGAAGGCTATTTCTGCCATCACCAAGGCGTGCTAGGCCAGCTTACAGGGCATGTAGAAGCTGGGGGCTCTTTCATGACACACACGACACGAACTTCAACAAACCCCGATTGCCTGTCAAGCACGGTGGAACAGTGAGTCTCATCTAACATGAATCCCAGGCCGATCTTAACAACGCACGAGCTCGCGGAGTCATGCCCGCTTACCGCTTCTTCTCGTACAAGAAGACCAAGACGAAAAGCGAGAAGGGGGTGGACACATGCTGAGTTCATCCCTTGTAAGGTGATGGACGACATCTGCGGGCTCATTCGTGGTGACAAGACTGATAAGAATGCCGTTAAGAAAGAAGCGAAAGTATTGGTAGCAAGTCACGATACTGATTGGAGGCTCCAGGTAGGTTGGTTCGACGAGGCTTGTCCAGCGCGGATATCATTGACCGTAGAGATATAACAGCCATTATAGGGGCAGTCGAGGAGAGAAACAGCCTCTCCAGAAAGAGAAGTTTGACAAGCAAGCTTTCCTGGAATTTACTCTGCGACCTTTCGAGGGCATTGGGCCGTCGAGTAAAGGTATTCGAGAGTATGGGGAGGACCTTCACAGCAGAAGGAGCTTCGGCACTTACCATGACCACTATATCTATAGAGACTCAGAGTATATTGCGTGTGGAAGCAAGGGCGAACTCAGTGACAGACATAACATGACGGGCGGGTAACAGGAGAAACATCCTGTAAGGCTCAGACTGCTATAATAATGTAGACTAAGTGCTGGTCTAAGCTAAACTAAAATAATCAAATTATTTCACCTCTTATGCTTTCGAGGGCCAATTCTTCTGATGATCCAAGGCATGGATCTGAGGTGATGAAGGTTCAGCACGAGCCGCATAGAACGCAAGAGAAATAGATGAGTCAAGCAGTCACAGACTCAAGCTACCAATACATCACGCGAGATCATGAACTAAGCAAGAAAATGCCATAGTATAGCAGAGTATATACCCAAAACGCCACGAGTCTAATGCTCTATACAATGCGTTCCTCCACAGCTCAGCTCAGCTATTTACAAATACATTCGCTTCAACTCTCATGATTCGCGACCCAGCCGCTCCTCATCATCTTCCGTTAACTCATACGCAGGTCGGAATCCTTCCCCGTTTTGTCCCTGCTTCTTAAGGTGCGGGTTTGGATGTGTGTCCTTTATGCCGCCTAGACTCGTGTAGCCTTGGTCGTACAGGGGACAGTATGTGATCCCTAAGTGGCGAATAAACTGGAGATGTTAGCAGAGGTGTATAGGGTATGGGAGATGATGCTTACAGCCCAGATTTGTACATAATGCCAATCGATAACGGGATGTATCCTCATGAATGACGGCCAACCAGCGTCCGTCGG
The DNA here is from genome assembly GCA_013618405.1 of Fusarium hainanense. Lineage (NCBI taxonomy): Eukaryota > Fungi > Ascomycota > Sordariomycetes > Hypocreales > Nectriaceae > Fusarium > Fusarium hainanense. Next base: position 35,212 of record JABFEW010000240.1, on the reverse strand, counting down.
ATCAAAGAATGTCAAGTTCTCGCCATGAGGATCTGTCCGTCTAGTGCCGACAAACACAGCCTTAATGCTCGGTCGCTCCTGAAGGTATATCTCAAGACCCTTCTTCATGGGTAACACGTATCGCGCAACTTCGAGACCATACTCGGCGCTGGATGTCTCGACGAATTCGTCTACTTCGGGGAAAGGATGCGCTGCGACGATGTATACGCATTGGAGCTTCTCGGGAGGTGTGATGGTGGAGGCGCCGTTGGTTTGGTCGGAGTAGTAGATGCGACCCATGCGAGCGAGGATCACGATGAGGAGGACGAGACCTGGGGTGTCAGTTAGTATCGCGCGGTCGCATCCATCAAGTTGCGAGCTCTGACTTACAATCCTTTCCTCCATTATATGATAACGATATTTGTTCCGGCCTGCGCACGTCAGCAACCGCCCATATCCGCCATACCCGCCAATCTCACAAAAACATACATATACTTCCGCAACGCCTCATCGACAACCTCTATAGACTTGCGAACTTGGCTTTGCACATCGCGCAGTATCTGTGTCTCGGGTTCCTCCGCAATAAAAGCTTCGACCTTGTCTCTGAGCTCGAGACACTTGTCGCGCAAGGAGCGGGGTGGCGGGGTCGATATCATGATGGCTCTAAGTGAGGTATCTCTGCGCGGTCGCTTTTTTCGTATGGGGACAATTTGTAGAAGAATTATAAAAATGATTGGCGAGAGAATAATGAATTGGGTTTGAAAGAGTTTCTAGTTTCTGGAAGCTTCATTCGATAGCTCCGGTTTCGCCGTACGGCGGCGATATGTATGGACGGGTAGTAAATGCAGGGTACTCTCATGGGCCGAGGGCCAATCATCATCACGTGCATGATCACTGTCAGCACTTCAGGTGTCACGTGAGTTTTAAATCCATGCCAATTCAACAAGCGATGAGACAAGATAACCAGACTTGTTTTCTAAGAACTGTTTAAGAATTTTTGTGTTTTCTTCTTCTTCTTGCTAGTAGACACCGATAGAAGGATTGAAAGAAGCTGTTTGCGCCATCGTCCGCGTTCCCTGCGTATACAATAATATCCCCTCAACCAAGTTCACTGCGTTCCCCGCGCCATGCTTTCCGTGCCATTGTTCAAGATAACTCCTTATCAGGAATATCTTGCTGAACAGTTCTATTGAACAAGTCCGCACAGACTCTTCTACCTTTGGACAAGGGAGCTGTTTGTCCTGATGTTGCGTTGTGATGTGTTCTCTCATGTCGACTCGATACGAGAAAGTCTTGTCACAGTCCGTCGGTCATCTTCTTGGTACCTCTGCTTGTGTTAGTATAGCCATTGAAGTGAGAGTTTAGGACTTACTGAGTAAGTTCGGGGAGTATTTAAACAAGTCGTGTCAGTTGACGGAGCTCCAAGTCCTCTGTTGGGCGTATCCTTCAATATCCCAGTGAAACCAAAAAGGAGCGAATTCCGCGTTTTCTTCGTCAGCCACTACGGCTAGTCGGCAGTCAGGGATAGGAAAGGGATGAATCCCAGGGAGGCCAACTGAGTATCTCTCTTTCGATACCCAGCGCGACTGCGAGGGCATTGGCATCGGGGTACTGGGTATTTGGGTCCATTTCCTGCTGGATAGTCTGCTGGTTCATAGCCCGTTGGTTGACAACTTCCCAGTCGCCATTCCATGGCACTTCTCGAAAACATTACTTGAAAGAGAATCTCCAGTTTCCATGGATATCGTCTCTTGTTGCCGTCGATCCGGATATGGCCAAGTGTAGCACTGAAGAATTTAATTAAGGAATACAGTTCTCCTTCGGGGGCAGTAAATTCGACCGGTGGCCGATGGAGAACAGATTTTCATCCCGAGGTACAATGAGACGCGCTTGCCGGGAAGCCAGTGTATCAAGCCTTCAGTCAAGTAATGTCGGGCAGGGATAAATTGGGGCTGGAAGCCGTCAATTACTGGTGGTTTCATCATCGATGAGACCGATCTGAGTATCGGCTTGTCAGCTTCATTGTTGATATCGTAGGTGTCGCTGAAAGGCATTGAAATAGATGGCGTTTAGCCTTGGGTGCTGTCAACATCTCAGCGGTTCATCGTGCTCGAGGTGCCGAAAAGACATATGATCACTGTTAGGATCACAGAAGGTCCCGACGACATGAGCAACAGGATCAATAATTGTCGAACTGAAAATACGGACATAGATCCAGTGGCCGCATGTTGCGCACATGGATCTCGGTCTGGACTCGAGGGGACTCGGGCCGTCTGAGTTCGTCGTTCAATAGTATTCTTGGATCTCCCGATCGTATTGGGCAAGTCGTCCATTCCAAACTCGTTAGTTCTCGCAAGATGAGGACCATCAGTCGCGAGAAGGTATTTCCTTCCTGCTACAAGGAAGTGACTTGGGCAACCAAAATGATCCAGTATTGGAAGACGATGTACTCGTTGACGTCTTGGACGTCACTCTCGTCATACCAGCCGGTATGGACAGCCTCGTCCTCATCGTACCGGTTGACCGGCGGTTTGACGTGTAATTCACTCTCGTCAACCTCGTGGTCAAGGATTCCGTGGTTGACGAAGATTGCTACTCGAGGACACCGTGCTTTATGGCTTCATTCGACCGTGGCTTGTTAACGAGTTCCTCTGCATAGGGCAACTCTTCGGCAAAGCCCCGGGAATTAAAGGTGAGATTCCATAACGTGAGGAGGATAGTGCCGCGGAAATGAAAACAGAAGAATACTGTTGGCGTTTGAAGTTATTCTGACCTTCACCAAGGTAAAGGTTTTGCCGCATGTTTTGCACGTTGGGCCTCTGTCGGCGTGCTCGTCTACACCGATCAAAGGACCGAGTTTGAACGCACTGGGTACTTCGATGCTTCGCGGCTGCTTGACTCTGCATCTCCGTGATTGAAGTCTTGATCTTGATTGTCGGAGGCATGCTACTGTAGGTTGGGCAGTGGTCGGATTGCGCTCGAGTGCGATGCATCTCGAATAATCGTGCGGTGTGTTTCGAGGACAGATTCGACCCTGTATCAGATAGAACAAGACTCGATTGAGCAGTGACGGGGAGGCCAACAGGCAAGGCCGGGCGCCGGAGTGTGACGGCTTCAATCATTTGGATCATTCTTCTAACGTTTCGATGGCTTAGGATAGGTACTCATTTTCCTTCGGCTTTTGTTGACTCCTCATATTTCGCAAATGCAAGCTTCCTGGTAGAGGGTGAGATGATCTCGCGACTGGGAGCCACTGTATTCAATAGTCCTTGATCAGGTCAGCTTCGGTCTTCATCCGACGTTCCATCCATGACTTACATTAGTTAATCTTAGGCGAGATCTGACGTAGAAATTTCCTCCAGATACGTCTTTGTGGCCGATTTTTGAAACTCGAGGCTGGAAAAAGCATCAAGCTCAAGATGGTCGTGAAGCACACAAAGGCAACAGTGTTTGGGAAGACGGTCACGCTTGGACAAGACTATCGCCCGAGCTGGTTGTAGAGGACACAAAGCCGAATAGGTCAGTGCATGTAATCTACTCAAACTTGAGCAGTCTGCGCAGCATCGCTAGACGTCCTCATCGCTTGGAGGGAAAATAGTGCGTGTCTTATTTCTGGATGCCTCCTCGCGCACCTACTGGTTCGAAAAGCGATGCAAGACTCGTCGAGGTTGTTAAAAATATCAAAAAGTCGATCAGACGGATCGCCCGATGGAATAGTACCAGCCTCGAGATTGAACTGCTCGAAGGTGGTTGCCGTGGGGAGACGGGTTGAGGCCAAGGGTTCACCATCCGTTTGAATAGCTTGAACACGGCTTCGTGGTCGATGCAAACTCTGGAATTGAGCCCACAACCATCAGTTGTTTCTCGATTTGTATATCCCGGTTGATCATAGCGATGAGTTCCGCCTCAGTCCGAGGATGGGTAAATGGTCGCAGGGTGTAGCGAAACAGCAGAGTCCACAACTTCACCGATCATCTGTTGATAGTCCCACAAGCGCTGTTCAATGGCAGTCAGAGGTACCACTGTATTTTAAACATGGGTCAAAGCATCTTTCAGAAGAAGCCTGTTGGCGTTTGACATATTCTGGTTACTGCGATGCTTGAGGATGAGCACGGTTTTACTAATGCAAGACGAAGATGTGGCGGGTAATGTTGTCCTTTGACCCGTTTATTATAAACACGAGGATTGACTCCGTAGAGTGTATTGGGGTGATGACGGCACATATGGCGCTGGTGCGCAGTGAGAGGGACGGCAACGCAGAGCGTTTCCGAGCTCGGAAGTCCTCCGAGGAAGACCGGTGAGCTTGCGGACCACTGTCAAGCTAAGAGATTACCAGCGAGCGAGGAAGACGTACTGTCCCCCAATCCAGCTCCTGGTTGTATCAAAGTTGAAGTGCCTCTGGTCTGGGAAAGTGTCGATGCAGCCTGGACTTGCGCACGGAAATCCTTCTCCAGAGTGCACTGAACTTCCTTGGATGCATGAGCCATGCTGGGTGCCACTGGTATCGAACAAGATATTGAACGTCGTGATAAATCCAGTCATCTGGTCCATATTGAACCCAGCGGATCCTGAGTCGGCTAACAGTCGACGAGATCGGTGATTATTGTCGATTGGCGTGTTCTGTGCTTTGAGGCACCAGATCATGACGACATTGTTGACGTCGGAAGCTTCGTCTCGGCTGCCATCATCATTCCAGGTGTCCGCTCTTCATCTTCGAACCCCGTCTGCGACTCACTGCATAGTATGGCCAGGTGGTTCCTTGGATGAAGGCGGACCAAACGTCCTTCGCAAGGCAAGTTCTTCGAAATGGATCAGTTTGCCGTTGTTTCGCTTCGCAGCCAAAGCCCAGATCCCTTGGACTGCCTTATAGCCGTGGTTGATGTGCCCTCTAAAGAAAGCTTCATCGCTACGTCTTCCCATTCGTGGGGCGTGAAAGTGTCGACTACATCCTTGTAGTGTTATGTTACCCTCGGGTGGTCCGACATGTAGACCTTTTGGACGGTTGGATCCTGGCTTCCTTGCAGACTTGACATCTGCCTCGGCAGACGTGAGCATGATGTTTGACATTGGGTACTGTGGCTCAGGTTCCGGCCTAGCGCATGGCACTCCCGAGTAAATCTGGGAGTGATGAGTCGCTGACCCCGAATACTCGGTAGTGCAGGTGTCCGAACTCGCCGTTAGCCTCGGGGCTGATCGCCGGGTCGAAAACCGCGGCGGAGACGCGAACCTCTCGCCGTCACCACATCCAGCTCCTCTTGGACATCTACATAATGATCTCTTGCGCGTTTGTTGTGAACTGTAGTGTATTTCTGCGTAATCTTGGGATGTTTTGTTCGACGAGCGAGATGGCGCTGTAGACAGACATTGGCCCTGAACCAGTCCGCGCGAGAAAAACCCCAGGTTGTGGACTGTGATGTACCGGCAGACATCTCTGATGCGTTCACGGATGCAATGCGAACATCGTTCGGGTACCGGGAGGCCTTCCGGTCAGTGTCAGGCGTGGGAAAGACTCGGAAGAGTATCTCTTAGGTAGCGAGCAGAAAGACGGGTTGGAAGCATCGCACTGTATGTTCCACCTGATAACAGCATGAATCCGCTCCAATCGCCGCAATTCGAATGAAACCCAAGAGCTTGTTCTCTACCGATGACACCGTAGTGGTAGTAGGACCAATTGTAGTGGTGCTGTGCGTTGGGAGAGTAACGACCACTGTCTTCCGTTGCAGGTTTAGACGTGCCTTGTTGGGTCACAGAAGTTGGATGTTCTCAGATTGTTTCGCAATCGACTGTATAGTGAGGTAGTGTATGATGGAAAGTTGATTGGGCTTTCACCTCCAAAGGCCCCCCTACTCAAGTCAAAAACCTTGGTAGACGGATGAGACCTTGGAGAAAGGTTGATCAGCTGCTGGTAATTCGCCGGATACTGATAACGAGGAGGATACTGAGTATCCAGTTGTCGAGTATCAACGGGTCGGTATGGTTGCGGGGTGATAGGAAAAGAAAGTAAGGGCGGTGCCAGTTGTGTATGGTAAACTGTGTTTCCGTTCGCATTTCCTTCGGCCATCATGCGGTGAAATTGTTGTTGTCAGAACTGGCTAGTAATTGTTTTTTCGCCACAGTAAAACATATCCCATTTCCAGAATTCATGCTTCTTTCTGGAGTGTTGGAAAGAAAACGTTTATTTCGTCCAACTCTTTCTCAGCAGTGGCTTGACAATCTTCCCTTGCTTCTCGACTCACGTTCAGATCTGCCGTGGAAGTCTTCCACTTAGCCACAGCAAGGACGTTGGCCTTTTCGTTGTCGGAGCGACAGACTTGAACTCGCGATATTCTTCAGCAACGGAATTCTCAGATCCAAAGATAAAGGTCGATTGTTTTCATCGAGATAAACCTTGCCCGGCGAACGATATTCTGCATGAGCAATGCGGCACAGAGCCAGGCCGAAGCGGTGGTGGGAGGAGATGGCGGCAAGGATGATTGGCAAGCCGAGAGGGCCTGATGAGGTAAACATGATTCCGACGTAGTGATATGGGATGATGGTCCTCAAATAGAAAGCCATGGTGTGTACGGCATGTGCTTCGGCTCCCGTCATCATCCTCTCCTTCCGGTGTCGTGATAGAGTGGGAGAAGAGGGCGGGTGGCGGGTGGGTGGTAATGGTCTGCGGAACCTCTCGAAAAGAACGACTTTGTGATTCAGTGATTCAGTGGGATGGAAAGAACAGGGCGCTGAATCACTACTGTTCAGTCGCGAATAGCGCCCGCTGCAAAGTTTCTTGTATGTAGTCAACAAATATTTCGGTATTGTCTGCCCACATAGCGGACGACCAGGCCCGTGGAATGCGATCTGGATGGCTTGGTTCAATGCATGCCTCGTCGTCGCTGCAATGTTCGCAGCGTTTATTCCAGAACAAAGTAGGTCACTTTTAGTGTGTACGGGACAAAGAGCCGGTGGTCCACATATGATTTCGGTTTTCTTCTGAGGGAAGTATTGTTCGAATGATTAAGGCTCTCCATCTTGCTCAATCACTATCTTTCGATTAGTGACTGGCGATCTTTTCATGACATAGCTTCTCATCCGCCAACGTGATAGGAAGCAACTTCTCTCAGTCAAAGCTGGTTCCTGGTTGGGACTCGAAGATTCCAGACACATGTGCGATGAAGAAGAGCTGTCCAGATTGGAGGCGCTCCCCCTTGGGCAGATATGCCCCAATGCATCCGTCCGAGTACTCGTCCTTGGGTGCTGGGGCCTGTAAGCTGTACCGCGGAGCAACGTCCCAAGCCGGTTGATCATGGCTTCGATAGCTGCCCAAGACGCTGCGGGCTCAGTCTCGCATGACGATGAGAAGAAGTGAAACTTTATCACAGGGTGAGAACAGCACCCTTTCTAGACATCTAGGCTGTTCTGGAAGAACAATTACTTGTTCCCACCAATGAAATAGCAGTTTAAGAAATGCTCACCACCGTTGCCGCCCCTTGACCTCGTGGTCGACATATTGGTTGAAAGCTCTCGACTGTAATGAATGGAAAGTAATCGTCCCCCCATCAGTGGTCCGTCTCAGCAACGACAAAATCTGCCAGTCGTTTTCCACATATCTGGGTTGCTGGCTTGTTTGGGCACATGGTGATGATCTTGCTGCAGCTAGTCGTTGGATTGTCGCTTAAGAGGTGTTAACTACTCCAAATGTACTAAACTCTCAATGGTGAAAAGGAGAAGATTTGTTAACTGTAATGATCTCCCCCTTTAGAGCTCGCAGTTGCCATTCAGAGCGTGCAGTAATTGGGGATGATTCTTCGAGTCTCTGATATGGTGTCTGAGCAGTCTCTCGTTGATGAGGAAGATCAGCCCGTGAAACCCGCCCGAGGGGGCTACCAACTCTGCGTTTGGCATGTCATATTCCATTTTCTGCTTAACAAGCAGAGAACAGGGCACCAAAAGTCCTTTCATCGACGAGGTTGGTCGTGGAGTTCGCCGTGGATTGGACTAATCATTCCGATCAATGATGCTGGCATCAAGTGTTTCTGCTCCGTTTTGATGCTATGGAGATGATTCTTCTGGATGACTGGCTTGATCGCTCAATTCGTCCGAAGCTCCATTACAGAGGGTCGATGTCATTGATGGCATCATGGATGATGGCTATCAAGCGGTTCAACGCTACCCTCGAAGGCATTGATTACTCTTTTGACAGTAACAATGGTCTTGTGGTAGTTTGCGGGCGAAGTCATACAGAATGGCGAGAAATGGAATTTCAGGACTGTATTCCAGTTGTTGCTTCCATTACCACGAATTACTGACTTGACGCTGTCGAACTCAGAGACTGGGAAGGCCTTGTCAAGCCAGCCGAGTAGTCTCTTCACGCCGCTGTAATCATGAGACAGCTTGTCGTGAATGCATGGGCATGGAGCTCACTCCTGTTAGGAGACGGTGTTCGAGGATATGATACATGTTGACTGTTGGTTGGGAAGAGAATTCAGACTCTACCATGGATAACATCAATTGATCAATCGCTGTTTGAGTGCAGAGCAGGCGAAACCATTGTCAACTTCTTTCCAGAGAGAAAGCGAGTGATGGACTGATAATTCAGTGTGAGGAATATACGACGGGCCCAACGGTTGAAGGGTAAACTGATCTCTGACTGGGATGAGCCTGTCGGGTACGAGAAGTCTCTCCGTATGCAGATTTTGCGCAGCAGGTGAATACAGTGCTTCCTCCTCCTTGCCGATGTGAATGTGGAAGCCACAGTTGTTAGTCTCGAGCAGTCTCAAGTTTTCTCGCCGGATGATCAACACATTAACAACATTCTCCCGGCTCGTTGGCTTATGTTGCAAAACTGAACTCACTACCTCGATACCATTGGCCTTCGTAAGGCTGGAATAGAGGAAGTCTTCGAGCATGCGTCGAAGACTGATCCAGAGAAGAGTGATAGCAGTGATGTAGGCGTAGCTCTGGTGGGCTCGCTCCTTGCTTACCAACGTTTTATCTTCCAATTCTTTTACCTGCAGGAGGAAAGAAGGTTTTGCAGAATTGTTCCTTAACAATATCCACTCGATAAACAAATATGAGAAAGGTGCCTAGACAAGCCCTCCCACAGGGTAGCTCCTCAGTACAATTATTTGTCATGGTTTGCATAACTCGCAAGCTTTCCAGCAAATCCGATACTTGAGGTTCGAGAGGTGTTTCTGGAAAGAGAAACCTAGCCAGAGGATCAGATCTGGCCAGTGTAAAACTCCTACGCCTTCGTAACAAGTGCCAGTCGGAGTGGTATGAGCAATGTGCTAATGTGCGTTTTGTGGCAAGTCGTACATCCTTCAGAACATATTCCTCTCTTGGCGAGAGCGTCTGGATGAAGAGCGCACCGAGGATCTTGCTACGGTCAACGGTGCTATTGCCACGCCGTTCGACGCTATGCGACCATGTCACTCACGAGTGGATGGGCTCAGGCCAAGCGAATCTGATGTCGCTAAGAAAGCCTGAACAGGCAAGCCGTGATTAGACTTCATTACATCGAACACTGGTACAGTACCCTTGGGGCGACTTCTCGCACAGCCGTTTCCGAACGGTTAGATCGGTGGCCATTGATCAGGCGAAGCGCTCAGTGTCATTGCCATGAGAAGGGTGACCGTTGGACATAATGTTCCAGCGAGAAACTGTGAAGATAACTGCGACTGTCTTGCTAAGGAAACAGTTTGGGATATTCGATGTCATACTTGTACCAGTAAGCTGGCCTTTGAGTTCCTCAACACTTTTGTCAAAGCGTCGCCGGCTCATAGGGTAACGTGCTAGCTAACTCCAGGAGTTATGCTGTTGCTTAGCCAGCTGATCCAATTGCTCCAGCAGTCTCTGATATCCCGTAGCCCTGAGACATTGTTTGAAGCCCAGTGTAATACATGGCGCAGTAGTATAATTCCAGTAGCGTGGTAAGTCTCTGATAAGCGATCCTGTGTGACTGGTACTTCAGCCTCTTAGTATGACAGCGTACGTTGAGACATAGGCGGTGATTTGTGGAAGACCTCAGCCTGCGATTCAACCCAAGGATATGCTACAGATTCAGGAGGGGACGTGTAAGCCCGTAGTGAAACGGGAACCTTAGCCGCCATAGAATGAACCGCATGGGCCCGTGTATGCTTCCGTTGTGATAGGTGGGCGAGAGGTGATTTGACGAGGGGACTATGGAGTCTCGTTCTGCTGCAAAGGCTTTGACTATGCCGGGGTCGACAACGTATGGAGGAACAGGAGTTGTCTCGAACGAATCTTCGTCTTGACTCTCGTCTTCGTGCAATGAGCTGGAGATCTTAACTCGCAGAGCTTTCCAGTGTCCTGCACTAATGATACCGAAGTCAATGCCGAGAGAGGTACCAAGGTCCCTCATCTCAGCATCGGATATCTTCTTAATGGACTTTTGGGAATACCCTGTCCGCGCCAGGAACCTAATCATGGTTGTTCCTTCTGAGGGTTCCCACATGACTCTTGTCCTTGGCTTGTCGATGATGATCTGGAGGAAGCAATGTTTGACTGGTTCCAAAGCCCAAAGCCCTTCTGTTCCGGAGAGCAGGGTTGAATCCTTCGAACCGACACGAACGCAACCAATAATAAAGTTCGAGTTTTTCGGGAAAAGGAAAGGAATGAGCAGGACGACGTTGAAGTGGGAAGCGAAGTAGAGCATGTCTTGTTTGTCTTCCCTGCCTCCACTCTCCTTGCGTTTGAATCCCGCGCCTTGTAGCAGGGCATGCAAATCCCATCCCTAGTCACAGTTGCTTCGGAGGGCACATGTTCCTTTCAGACAGGGCAAAATCTATTTGCGTATTTCGGCTTGTCGTCTTAAATGCTGTCATCGTATAGAGGTCAAGACATGGTCTCTGCTCTTACTGCTTTTTAAACTACGCCCTGTGACAGGACATGCAGCTCCCAATCTTAGTCACAGTTGCTCCCGAGGGCATATTTTCCTTGCAAACAGGGCAAAAGTGATTTGCGAATTTAGGCTTCTCTTCCTCAATCCTCTTTTTGGTCGCACCACAACGCGTACCACTTGTCTCCAGATTGGCGTTGGGAGTTGACAAAGACCTTAAAGGTCCAGAGCCCCTTGTACAGCCACGTGGACACTGTCTCGTTGAGACCCAGAAGGTTGAACAGGTATTAAGCCCTCCTTGTGTGGCAACCAAAAGGGAAAGGATATTGGGGTTGCATGACGAGACCAGAGAGGTGAAGGGAAACGGAGTTCGTGCGAACTGCGTAGACATGATGGGAGCTAGTTGTTACAGATATTCCTGTCCTCAACGGGAGTGTTTATAGAAGACATGTTAAGAAATACTTGAGGAGTAGTAGATGGTTGAATCTACTGGAGACAGCCTGTAATCTGGTGAGATCGGTAAGGCAGCAGCGGAGCAACGACGACCAAGGCCGGTCTGATGAGAAAAGTCTCGATGGATTGTTGGTGTGCTCAGCCGCTGCTTGTTCGATGCCAAATGATTCTCAAACCGGGAGGTTTCTAGAATGCGATCTGATGAGCGAATAGCAGGGGCATGGTGTCCGTTTTCGAAGTTGGTAGGTGTTCTTGTTCAGAGCCTCTCAAGATGAGAAAGGCCTCCTGCTCCTTGGAACGGTCCTTCTCAAGCGCGCCATGACGATTTCGAGCAGAAACAAGTGTTACATCAGAGGTGCAAGGTTCCGTCAAAGCGGTAACGGTATTGATGGGGACGTCAACTTGTCCATGCTTGGTGGCCATATTGGCATTCCTCTATTGTGGAGAGGTCTCGTCCAGTTGTCAGGTTCAAGCCGACGGGTTAACTGTAACCATGCGCATTATTTCACTCGACTACACGGTCTTGGGCACCGCGGTTGGAGTCTGTAGGCGGGAAGAAAGTGTAACGAACATGCTAACGGGTCTTAAGACTGGGCGTGACAGGCGCGTAACTCAAGCTTCCGCTTCGACGGTAAGGTCATTGCTGATACGATAACCTTGACGCATTGTTGACAGCCGCAGGAGAATGCAGAGTTTGTCTTGCACACTGGAATGAAATGGAACTTCAAAGTAGTGTTCCAGCGCCCGTCACGAGACTTCACGTCGAAGAGGTCGGGCCATGACTTGCACAGGCTGAGGCCGGTGGATGGGGAGGAGAAATAAGACATCCCGCGTGGTAAGGTCATCCTATCCCGCAGGAGGCTTTCCATTGAAGTTGAGATATTGCTTGGGAAGAAACAGGCGTTTCAGTATGGCTAGGAACGTCCTATGAATGTTAGGGGGGCTTGATCGAATGAGAACCAGTAGGTCACTTACCCCATCAGCTGTCCCTGGGTCGCTGGTTCGAATGAGTCCACGGTGCGTTGATTCGATCTGTACATTAACTTGATGTTGTTTCTTGAAGACCTGACCACAGTCCTCGTACGGACACATGGTGTAGACTCCTTGCTGCATCTGTCTAAAGTGTTGAGCTGCTAAGCCCTTTCGCGAGAAAGCTGAAACGTATTGAGGAACAATGGTGGGAATGGCACATCAAGAATAACTGTTTTGCCATCGGTTCATTTGTGATTTTTGATACTGCCCAAGTTCTCGTAGCTGCTTCAATCTGCAGTTCTTCTGCGCTCCCGATGTTAATGACGATTTTCTCTTTCATTCGACTGCGGAGATTTCCGTACCTCCTCGCTAAGAAGTTCAGTAATGAATGACCTCTGGTATCGATCTATTCAGAAAATCGGTGGCTGCAAGTTCGCACAGGTCCTCGATGTCGCTCAAGATTATTTTCTGCCGTTCGAGTTAGCCTGTGTTTCTCATGTGCGTACCATTATAGTCTCTCTTACCATTCCTATCGCTGTTTCTAGGTTGGTTCTGGTCCTGGCATGTTCCTGTTCCCCCAGCAGCTGAGTCGCCGTCACAGACTAGTCATTTTGGTATGCGTCTTTCCCGGGAGGCGTCTTGTCGCCCAGCATGCGAGGTGATGAATGGGTGGCCGCTGCGCAGCCACTCTCCGTTCTGTCAAAGCTTGGGGCGATTCAGCCTTGTATGTGTGATCGACAAAGCCGCGGTGGAGATCGCAGTGGAGAGGTTGAAGATGGAGTGTGAAGCGTTTTGACGATGTCCAAGATGTTTTCGTAGGCTCCGATCACCAGTTCATCCGGGCCAATAGAAAGTGGTGACCTTACTGTGAGGAGGGTATCAATCACATCCTTGTAGTGGCTCATCTCCCTTTTCTGGTCGTCGGCAGCCCTATCATCAAGCTGCAGGACGTCCAAACTGGCAGGTATGACATTTGTGCTGCTTGTGGTGATCTTCATTGTATCTTGGAAGAGAAGCGGCATATGTCGAAGAAACGTCCGCAAGGGAGGACGCACGCAGTATGGAGAGTATTCTCAACTTTCCGAAGATATGGGATCAGGTTGACGTTTGGCACGTCTTCGTTGAGGGTGACTGGTTCCATGCATATTGCGCTGTTCCTTGAAAGCGGGACCCTTGGCGACGGTGAATCGCGGGGTTGGTTTGGGTTGGCCTGCAGGCAATTATATTGCCCGATTGCAAGTTGATTGAGTAGCATTATTCGTTTGGAGTGGAATACTTGGCTGAGCTAATAACTGGGCCTGCGAGGATGGAGTGGTGAATGCATAAAAAGTGGCGGGTAAATGGTGTGTTTGATATCGCGACGTCGGCCTGGAGCCCGTCTCCTTTCAGCAGGATCCCCTTCCGGTCCCATGGCTGCCATGGGAGGTTAGTAGATGATATGAGGATTGGAGAGGTAGCTTACCGGTGGTCATCTCCTACTTGCATTGATTGAGGCTCGAAGGAGTCTTGCGACCGTTGATCGCTAATGACTCTGCTTTGATAGGCTTCATGACATGTCCATCTTCATTCAAATAGTCTTAGTGTACTGGGGAGTGTCGTCGGAAGTGTCGCCAGAAGTGTTGTCTGGTTCAACAAGACGACCAAAAATCGCCTCGGTAGCTGCCTGTGAAAGTCAGATGGGCTTGATCGAACGGGGATTGGTAGCTCACTTACTTCATCGTTGTTGTTTGCCGACACAGCCCTTTCTTCGACATGTTGAGCTCAACCGAACGACAGTATCAATGGCAGGAGTTCGCGTCAACCAGACCCAGAAAGCCATAGATTTCGACGCCGTCAAGGTCGCCGATACTAATACTGCAGCGGCTGGGCCACAAGCGGCGACGTCACCCAAGTTTAAGAGGCTTCAGGTGGTTCTCCTGTTCGAGCTGGCCTGCCACATCTGCTAGCTGTCTTCAAAAGGTGCGAGACATGTAATGTCCTTGATTTGTCCGTTGTCCTCTGTGGACGGCTGGTTTTCGGTTCGTGAGGTGAGCGTTGCCATGTACAAAACCGTCCAGCCTGGGGCGCGCTCCGCAGCGAGATCGGAGGCAGTCACAAAAGGCTGCTTGACCGGAACCTCTTCGCCGGCCCTTGGCTTGGTGCGTTGAAACTTGGCTGTGCGCAGTTTCTGAAACCTTCGACCAATCCAGAACCTCTACCTGGATGTAGTATTTCCCATTGCTCACAGCCGTGATGTCATTCTCTGCCACCTGATGATACAATGCCAAAGGACTGATCTAACGTACAGAAACACCTGGTACTTGTTTCTGTACGTTAGGTTGTTCTCATGTAATCCTTGACACCCGCTTTAGTGGTGGCAGATGCGTTTCAACTACCGAGGTTTGAAGTCTCAGACTTCGCTGGAGGGCTTGAACCAGACCAGAGAACATGTTCAAAATCATAAAGTCAGACTTCAAGACGGTACAATGGCGAAAGCGTTCATCCAAAGAGCTTTAGTCAACGGAACTCTATCTAGGCGTGACAGATTTCCATGAAGAATGCAAGCGCCAACAGTGGGGAAAGCTGTCCAAGTGTTTGTTGGCCGATCTGCTCAACGCACATCACTCCTTTGACAGTGCTAAGTCGGGAAGGTTGTAGTTGGACGGTCTCATGGATCGGTTACTGAGTCAGGGCATAATCCCCGAATCATTCGAGGCATGCTCGCGAAACCGATTTCGATTTGGGCGGTGCGAGAGAACCAGTTGACATGGGAGATAGTTGGAGTTGAAGAGACGAACGAAGGTGTGGGAGGGGACCATCTGGTCAAACCAACGCTTCGAATTGCAGTCAGCATAGCTTCCACCTTCGCCCCCTTGTTTGCGAGAGAAGGGACGACAGGAGGCGAACGTTCGATGATGCTCATCTTCTTGGCTGGTTTACCGCAGTCAGAGCGTGATGACGTCGACGCGACACTTCGAAGGTATAGACATGGATGATGTAACGAGAAGGCTATTCGGGTAGGCTGGGCGTGTGGTTGAGCATATGGTGATGGACACCACCAAGCAGGTCGTCAGCGGAAAATCATGTGTTGCGTCTGTAGCCCACAACATGTTCCGTGACGAGCGTCGAACGGAAGATATTTTAGCCAAAGCTCGGCCAGACCCTCCGCTTCCATCGCAGCCTAGGGCTCAGATTCGACAAATTTCAGCGAAGAAGCCATCGTGGCGAAGTCTTCCGAAGTTGTCATTGGAACGATGAAATGATCAAGGTGGAGAGAGCCCATGTTCAACAAAGGGAGAACCTTCTGTGACCAAGACTGTTGAACATTTGACTCAGCGAACTCGACAGTGGGAACTGGCTGTCTGTGACTGTTTGAGAGGAGGATAGTAAGAAGGTGAGAGCTTACTTAACTCGTCTCGGTCTCCTATATCCATTGTGTCGGAGTTCTACCACAAATACCCCTTCCATGATGCTCACACGGCCATTTGACGAGAAGTCAATAGATGCGGTGTAGATGAGGTTTGCCATTGAAAACCTCCATTATCCATCGCGTTGACAGTCGGGAAACTGACATGTAGCGTGAAAAAGAGACGCTGTTCCGACGGGCGGCGGAAGAGCGGGAAGGTCAGTAAATGAGACGGATGAGGAGGGAAGGGCCAGGTGTGCGCCATTCCGGCGCTTCCAGTGCGCGTGACGGTGTACGCCGCTTGATCTCGCATTTTAGTCTTCTCGGACTTGGTCCGGTTTCACTGGACGGTCTTCCCAGCGTCGAAGCTGGGAATCCCAGTCGTGATGAAAATGTCGCACAGCACGCGCCCCTGTGGAAGTCAGAGTCTGGCCATCGAAGGTCGGCGCGACACATCAGACAATCGCGTTTGACTTTATCCCTTGCACCTTCATTGCGGACGTCGATCCAGAGGAATGGGTATAATATCGAATACGACGATTGAGATGGGCGCACTGAATGACAGCGTGGGGATAACCGTACTGGTGGCAGCCGATTCGGTCCGCGTAGTAGTCGAATATGTGGGCAAGAGAGAGAATACCCAGACACAGAGATGTACACACAGAAACACTGTAATGATTCAGGCCTGGCAGAGGACATGGTTTCAATGAGAGAATGTGACCTTGATGTAGGTCGATGCCTGGAATGTCGCCGTCGCAGGGAATATCCCAAACGCTGTAGTATAACAGTAGCAATGTTTGGCTTTCTCTCTGCCATGTCTCATTGATGGTTTGCTTGCTGAGACTCATTTGTTGAAAGGCTTCGGCTCGAATGGAGGGCAGTGAACTGCCACGGCATCCTTGTACACGATAATACGATTGGCGCCATCTTGTCGGATAGCCTTCGGAGTCTCATTTGTAGCTTTCCAGGCCAAGAGAAACATCCTGGCAAACTCATGGTGCTGAGATCGGGAGATCTTGCTTGGTTGTGGATTTTACAGACTAGATGAACTCATCGACATTGCCTGTAAGCATGACGATACATGCATGGTCATCGCTAGCCTTGTTGGTGTTCATATCGGCTGTTGAACCCAGGGGGTTCTTGACTATCGTCAAGTCTCTTTGGGCGGATTCAGGGCAAGCCGCCAAGATATGTTGGATGTTGGGGGGATGATGAGGTGGGACTGTATCCCTCAGCCCCTGGTGATGCTGTTGTTGTTCTCTTTCTCTTTCCGAAAAAAAAAAAAGGGGGGGCGAGATCGAAGAGAATGGGGAGTTTAGGAGGATGCCAAGTGTACGACGACATTTTATGTTCGTGGAGGGGTATGGCAAGTATGGGGATGTGTGGAGAGCCTGTCAGCGGAGATTGATGAGTTGACTTGTCAAACTGTGAGCGACCTGGCTGACAGCTGATGGACTGAATGGTGCGAGGGTGTACCTCATCCACCACGTGGTGAGTGAGGGTGGTCAAAATGGCCGCCAGGTTCTATATTGTCAGAACTGCAGCTGCTTGCTATTAGCTGATGTCTACAATCATAAATTTGACCGTTCAATATGCGCATACCGGCAGGCGAGAGACCAATCGTGGTGGTGCTGTATGTACTTGTCTGCAGTACAAACTCTCGTCCGCATAACATACAAACTTATACTCAACAGGCCACCGTGACTGTCTCTTGCTCTCACCACCGAGGCTAGTTCGTGCGTGCAGATCTCACAAACAGTCTCTGCCGGTGGTTCAGCCGGAGTGTAATTGTAGCCCAGTAGCAGTAGAGTGTTTGGTGCTACGTCGAGCTCTCCCTTATCTCCAGCGTCAAGGTTGAGGGCGCTTCTGCCTAGCTACTGAAGCTTCGCCTGGATAGTATTAGCATTTTGACAAGACACAGAGGACAGTAACGTACCGGGAGCAAACTCACAATATCAATGAAGAACTTCATCCTTAGAAGCCACTGATATCTCATGCTGTATATAGTATATAGAAGGGGTAAGAAAGGGTATATCAGTACTGGGAGATCGATTCGTAGACGAGGTAGCCCCGGTCGGGGAGCAGGCTGAGGTCTGAGAGTAGGTGACAATGTGCTTGTCGTGGTATTGGCCAGGTTGAGAATATTGGCGACACGGATGTCAGGTCGTCGCTGCCGGGTCGTTACCATTTGTCTAGGGAGGGTCGCAGTGTTGCGATGGACCACCACCAGCCAATCTTCGTAGACGAGTACTGCGACGAACATCACCACCCGCTGCTCGAGTGTCGTGGCGGTGTCGTCTTGCAACTGTCGTATATGATAAATTCGTAGTCCAGCTTCCAGGGTGGTACATTCTCGCTCATCCTAGAGCAGTAATCCCTCGACCGCAAGGTTCTTAGCAATCTTGCGAACTGGACCCTACAGAGTGAATCAGCTAGCTGATGGCCTCCGGTCACCGTCGATGAACCTACCTTGGAGTGCAGGCCATGTTCCCAAAGAACTTTGGAATGGTGCTAATGCATCGAGCCTGGCTTGTGCAAAGCTCCGATCTTGAAAAAATGCACCCAAAGTGCTACAACATCTCTTGTTGGGGATCGGATGTTAAAGAGGGACAGTGGCGCTGGAACAATCTTCCAATACCAACGCGAGTCTTCACAGATCTGGTTGTTAGATCTGTAATTTCTTTGATAGGTATGTGTACTTACCTTGAATACAAAGGTGATGGTTGGAGATATTTTCCACCTTTTCCTCTCATAACTTGATCGTGCACTCGTAGCAAGGGTAGCAAGGTTAAACAGCAAGTGCCGTTGCCTCCTAGACTTTTGACATTGGCCTTTGTCGAAGATGCTCCTGCTCCTGCTGCGACTGCTTTTGCACTTGTTCTTGGCGATTTGCCTGCTACTGGAATTGTTCCTGGAGAGAGTGCTCCTGTTGTTGAACAGACCATCTGGTTATCTAGTAGAGTTGGGAACTGACCCCAATCGCTGGATGCTCAGAAAGGGCTGTTGTAATAGGTTGAGTCTCGCTGCTTTATGCAGAGTTCAACCAGTAAACTGACGTCGCGGTGGCGGACAAGCCGAGTGATATTGACTGATGTAAGGTTGACTGCCAGTTAGTGACAGTTCTGGTGCTGTTGCTGTTGAGCTCGCGTAGTGAGCGATCGTATCAATACAGAGACGAGGTGTCTGTACAGAAGAAGGCCGTCATCTTTTGCAATGGCATGTTCAGGGTCTCTACCAGAGTGTCAACGGCCTTCAATGCCCATTCGAATATCTCCAGAGGTTCTGAGCAAAGGGAGGTGGTTATTTCAGGCGTGTAGGAGTTGATTCTGCTGCTTGGTCACATTTAATGACGTTGGTAGTTGGTTTGGAGCACCATGTATGCCGAGGAACTCAGCCCAACAATAAGCAAAAGATAGTATGCAACAGTTTGAAGCAAGTGATAAAAACAGGACGATATTCCCGATGCTTCGACTACCAAGCCTTTGGTCCGAAAGCATCACGCTCATTGACAATATGGTCCATTGCACTGAGCTGGTGGGCCATAGGGATCATTGTCGCGATAGTATCGATCACGACTATCGTCGCGTCGTCGGCTCCGGCTTCGGGAGCGGCGATGTTGACCACGAGTGTGTCGAGACGATCTCGATCTCGAGCGACCGCGTCTGTCTCGTTCTCGGCCATAATATGACCCGCCGCCTTTAGCGGCATACTGTTCTGTAGAGGCTCAAGTTCCCCAAACCTAAACATGTCTCGAGGAGCTCCCGTGCAACAAGTTGCTCCGGGATGTCTGAGTTTCGCGTATAGTATCCAGAATTCCATCTTGTGACGTATGGACTGGTATTCTGAATGCTCCGGTCGCGTGAAATCCACAGAGCGAAGGAAACGTTGCCAGATGTTGTCAAGTTTCTGTGTTGAACAGTCTGCGGTCGTCCGATTGGAGAATCGCCGGAAGAACAACTGACAGTCCTGCTGTTCAAGGCGCAGAAGCTGCTTATGTCGAGACAATGATGATTGAACAAGATCATAGAATAGATTCTCTTCTTGGAACGTAATGTGTGCGAAAAGGAGGAAAGGGCGACAACCCGTCTGTGTAGTTTGATGTCCCCGCATAGGTTTGAATCGAGCCAACGGTGTAGCTTTGGAGATTGCTCTGACGATTAGGAGAACGCCGAACGCCTAACCAGTACTTGTGAACGAGATTCACTCGGGAGGTCTGAAGGTGAAAGTAGGAGATACTCGCAGCTTCGCCGTTCTACTTCAGCACTTGAACATAAGTCGGTGACGGCCACGAACGAGAAGGAGTTGCTGACCACCGGGTCGCGTTGGCTACAATCTCAGTCGGGGAGCGAATTTTGCGTTCTTCTTTGATATCAGAACACGATGCTATACGGCAATGGTGTGAACTCAAACCCGATCGTTGCGGGAAAAGTCTTGTGGTAGAGGCTGAGCACCTCGGGGATCACCATGCCTTTGTAGTTATGGCAGGGCTGAAGAGTTGTCCTTTTACTCAAGTCTGAAGCTGGGATATCGCAGATATACTGAAAGGTTACTTATTGGTCTGCGAGGCGGCAAGAGAGGACATACCTATAGACCAAGTCCGAAATGGCGGCGACGCCACAGAGTCGGCCTGTTTCCCTGTAAACACATTCCTGCTTCCTCAAGGCAGTCCTGAGCTGCCTCCAGGTCTGACAGGCGCATTTGCAAACCCACGACCACCTGAGGACGGTAGGCCATGACCTGGGCAAAGTCGCTCAAACGGGTAGCGGGGAGCAATGTCCTCGTACTCATTTTCAAGTTCTCGCGACACAGGACTTGGCAAGTCTTGGGAGAAAGGAAGAGGACATTTCACCTTGAGAAACGCTGTGAGAGGCGCGATATTGGATGTCTCGCGGAATCTCAAACTGGAAACGACTCCATCGGTCATCATCCTAGGAGGGCGCTAGGCTCTATCGTGACGCACACATCGTTTGGTTCAGCCATCTTGGCGATGCTGCGCGAAAGTTGGTGGAAGTTAGTGCAATGTAGTTTCTTGAGACCGCTGGTGCGCAACATCAGTACCAATTTGGTGTTTTAAAGTATGAAAGATGACCGTTACCATCAGGACCAAGATCGAATAAAGCGCCTATATCGCGATAATAGCTGAGCTCATTGGACAGTCTCTAAGACGTTTCGTGAGGTCGGGCTCTGCGCTCCCTTTCTTCGCTGATACTGGCGTATAAAAGCTTAATGCGTTCTCGGTAGTCTTTACCATCAGTGCGACACACCATCTTTTCGGCGATCGCTTCTCCTGCAAGCTTCGAGAAGCGGTGGGCAAGTGGGATACATATTGCCAGACGGAGAGTAGGTCGTGATCGACCTCCATCTCATATGTTATATATATATAATTCTAGAACAGGCCAATATCACAGTAGCTAAGCAATAGAAGAATGGGAAATACCTGGTTCAGGTTGAGGGATGTTGAAGCTGTAGAACGAAATGATCCTTGCTTCTTTCGTCGGTTGGTCAGAGATTCTCTTCCTCGTTGATGTCTGAACCTCGGGATGGTACAAACTCCTTGAAATGTGCATTGTATCCGGTAAAGACACGGGATTAATGCCGGCAGATGTGGGCAGGATACAACTCGAAAGGAATGATGCCGATGATGGCATTGCAAAGGAAGACTCATCCTGCTGGGAAACGCGCGCATAGGAACTGGATTTGGCATTGCTGACAGTCCTGCGCCGGTGTGAGTTGATTGAGCTGTGCGGACGGAGGTTTCGCCACCTTGTCCCAGGAGCGGCACACCAAGGGACCGTCGTCGTGCTGTTGATCCTCAATCCAAAAGGCCGATACCTATCGACAATTAGTATCACTCCCAGTCAATAACGGCAACAACTTACTCAAAACCTCAGGAAGAGTCCGAAGTACTTCGTTCTGGTTAAGGGTGCTCGGAGATAAGTAAGTTGTCGAACGAGGAAGCCATTCTGGTGCTCCTGGTGAAGCGCAATTCGCCTCACCGTGATACTTTTCTCCTGGCTTGACTCAGTCTCAGGGTATCCGGCAGATTGGAGCCAATGTTCTTACCATATGCCTGGTCGATCTTGCGAAACTTGAATGGCATGCGGGATCCCAACGACAAGTAATTCGGAAAATATGACCGCTTTTGAAACGAACCGGATTTGGTCGACTTCGGACGGTAAACATATTCGTTGGCGCGGCATGTTGGTTGCTCCAAAGGAAGCTGTTCAGAGGTTAGTATTCCAAATGGGAAGTGGCTTGGGAGAAGAACATACAGATTGAACTTCCGAGCGTCAACGTTCCGTTCAATGCCACCTTTATGGTCCATTCCCACCGTTCCATCTCATATTTCTGGCGGCCAATCCTTCTGCTGCCCCCCACGGTCGTTTTCGACGTTTACTCGTTCGATGAGTTTATATCGAAGGGGGCAAGTCTGCAACATCAAAGCTTTTCCCCGAAAAGCGGCAAATATTGGCATCTTGTTGGTCTGCCAGGTTCAACCGTGTTTCCATTCAACGAAGCCGGTGCCTTTCAACAGTCAGTGTCAATTTCATCAAAGAACATCAACAACTTACTCCACCCTGACGAACTAGTTGAGCCAACGACCGCCCCAGGGCAGACACACCTCATTCCCAGAAGCTGATCGTAAGGGAGACACAGACACGGGCCAACAGCACACCGTGGCACTCCTTGCATCTTCTTCGTGAGACTGTTGATCTGACGAATAACGAGAAGAGAATGTCAGACGCTAAGGGCGAGCCATCGACCAAGTCTTCAGCTACGTGTCAAAGGTTGTGTTAGAGTCTGATCTAATGGTGTTCGCCTGTCACTGCTCACTGACCTGGGTAAGAATGGTGCCAAAGGATTGAAAGTGTAAGGCGGCTATTTGGGACGGCTGGTGTCTCGTAATAGAAAAGACGTTGGGCAAAACGCTCATCGGTCTCGCGGTCTTTTTCTATCTGCTCCTTCAGGTCATCTAGGACTTCAGCCCCGGAGCGCAGGCTTGTAAGGTGTTGCCTTACAGCTGAGTAGTAGGCCATAATAGAGACACTATGCCGACGCTGAAGATCCAGTGAATGTTATTAGCGTGAATAGAATGGCTTGCTGAAGTCAGGACGAGCAGGGATTGGAAGAGTTGTATCTCCATGACCTTCGTCCTACTTCAAGTTAACTATCTTCGGCGTAGTAAGCTCGTAAGAAGTCAGACGTGCCTGTCTACGCACTCTTCAAGCTGCTGTGATACAGCAGAGACCTCCTCACTCTTCTCAGATATAGTCTGTCAGTATCTCCTCTTTGCATCTAGTAGTGGTATGTAGCTTACCATTATCCAGGGGATCGGGGTCTGTGCTTGCGATATATATAAATCGAGGTAGAGCAACCTTTCAAAAGCTTGTCGTTGCAAATACGACAATGCTCGCCCGAAGAAACGTGCTGGCAGTAAGCAAGTTTCCTCTGGTACTGAAGCATTCCGCACAGACAACAAAAAGCCACCACCTTAACCGGTTGGACGAGTCTTGCTGAGTTTCTGACAGAAACCCCAAGTACAGTTGAACTGTACTAAGACATGACCAACAGGTTGATACAATCTAAGGGAGGCGGGGACCCAAAGGATGAGAACTCCAAAGAGAGAAGAAAAGAAAAGGGAACAAGGGGGGGGCGAGGGCGGTGGTATAGTATAAGTAGACAGAACAGAAAGGATGAGTCAGCGTTGTTCATGGAGGAAATGGGCAGAACGCGATCAGGACCATTTGGGTGTTGCAAGAATTGCCCCCCTCAAGCCTAAGAGACGAAATAATTTGGTCACATTATGCCAGCTTAGGCTAGCATTTAGACCACTTTATTTCCGTAGCCTAAGTCTTGGAGCATGTTTCTTCTGCTATGTTGCCGCGACGGGGTAACAGGAACTGGGATCTCGCTTCCCCGACGGAGACAGTTCAAACGACGTGAGGGGGTTTTCACATTGCCCGACCACATATCTTCTGATACGGCCGGGACGATGCGTCAAAGTGGTCCAAGAGTCGGGACTCTGCATTTAGTTCTGCTTCAGTCCCGTTGGCTTCTCTCAAAAGTCAAAGAATTAGATCTCTTTTAACAGCTTGTCAGGAGGATCGACAGTTTTCAGCTGCTCTTTTCACTTTTATTCCGATGTTGTGTCGTCTGTGTGGCGGGTTGCGGCTCGGCCAACGCTATGTTTGTGTGCATGAAGCCATATATCCACCTTTATTCCCGTCTTACACGTCAATCGCTCTGCTACAAATGGCAAGCCTGCTCATTTTTCCCATCACGTATTCATGTTTCGGATATACTATACGAGATGGCGCTGGTTTCGATGCCAATATCTGAGCAATTACATTGCTCCTAAATGACACTCGTTTGTCAAGATGGTATTCATGGCACTACCGCTGAAAACTGAGCTTGACCTCCCTTACTTTGGGTACATCTCACGCGAGTGATGTATCACAAGAGTAGGCGGAGGAAGTTGACAGACCACACCGCCCTCAGCCAGGAGCGCGGCTGGGCGGCTACTGGGTAACACAACATATGCACCTTCATCTATTCATCACCAACTCTTCATTATGGCGAGAGGGAATGTATTATCCAGGCTTCAGGGCAGTAGACTACAATAGCCCAAGTGCCAACCCAAACTGACATAAAGTGATCTCCCAGGACCAATTCTTCTGACACTCTGGCCGATGGACGGGAAGTCGCATACCGCTATTGCATCTAGACTCATTAGATGGCCCGGCATATGACTCTTATGGCTGTTGCTTGCCGCTACCAGGTCATCACCGATTCAAGACTATGCCTCTGGTACACAAGTTTGAGTGAAGACGTATCTTCATAGCTGGAACCGAGAATACGGGGGTCTTTTGAACCCCCCAACTTGACAAGATGAGAGTCTTTCCCAGACTTTTTGTTCTTTCTGTCAATATTGAGTGTTTTTGGTGGTACTACATTTTTGGTATCTTGGTCGTTGCTGTGATTGGGGTAGGCATACTCGCTGAGTATACCTTCAATTTGGTTGACCCTCCATAGAGATTTTGAATATGAACATGGTTGCAACTAAGCAATTTCGATCACTTAAGCAATCTAACGCTTCAACATTGTAAAGGATGTAGCAGTAAATCAAACACTCATCGTCCTTCCGCCCTCATCCTTCTATTCCTCTCCATCAAATCCTCCAATTCCCTCCACTTCTGAATAACATCACTCTCATCAAGTTCCAAATCCCCATCCACAGCATGCCCCTCAACAGGCTCAAAATGTCCACAAGTATCATTCGCTTGTCCCACCACAAATCTCCTCATATTCTCACCCTTGACTTCCCCTACCATGTCATGCCCACAAATGTCCCCTTTCGAGAAGTAATCCGCTTGCCCATTTCGTAGACGTACTGGATACGCCACGACGTCAAATTGTACTAGTTGTGTAGGCTTTTTGTCAAGGAAGACTTGAATCAAGTTCATCCAATCCTGTTTTCTCGTTCCGAAGCAGTTCTTGAGACATATCCTCTCTAGGCTATGTGCATAGTTCTTGAAGAAACCGCAGAGTCCATTCAT
Organism: Fusarium hainanense; assembly: GCA_013618405.1. Classification (NCBI taxonomy): domain Eukaryota; kingdom Fungi; phylum Ascomycota; class Sordariomycetes; order Hypocreales; family Nectriaceae; genus Fusarium; species Fusarium hainanense. The sequence continues at coordinate 10,026 of JABFEW010000240.1, read as the reverse complement.
AATGTGAGAATACTCAATCTCAAATGATTTCAAGTTCGGTAACTGGAAAGATGTCCAGTCGATAGGCTCCAGGGTATCCGAACTCCCAATAATAGCGTCCTCCGTTCCCGCAATCCTCAAATCCTGTACACTCGTAAGATGTTGAAAGAAAGCATAAGGGAAATAATACAGAAACCCGTTGTGAGCATTCGTCATGGTTCCAAATCTCCCATTGACCTCCGCGAGTGAAATCTCAAATTTCTTGAGTGGTCCAAGCAAAGTCTTCCAGTTCTCCGAAGCACAAGCATAGTAGTACTCCGACCCCGTAGGAGGCAACCCATTGATCTCAAGTTGTTCAAACGTCCCGATACCATTCTTCGCAACAGCCTGCAGGGAATTCTCAACAACAATCCTCCACGGCTCTTCATGATAAGAGTCATTATTCCTGATAAACCCAAACAGCGTAAAACAACAAGGCGCATCTCTCCACTCATTCAAATTCCACCCTCCGAGATCAAACTGAAACTTTTGCAGACACGGAAACAAGTTCAAAGATTGAAGTGCTTGACGAGTCTCGCTACTAAGTTGTACGTAGGGGTTGAGGAGCGGATATCGGATTGCTTCGCCTTGCTTTAGGCGGATGTTATCTCTGGCTGAACTTCGCCAAGGATCGCGAGGACTGTATGTGATTTTACGGACGAATTTTCCTCGAGGTCCTGATGCGAGCGCGAAGAACCGGGTCGCGGAGGAGATGGTGTCGTCTAGATTTGTAGAGTTGTATGCTTTCTCTTGGAAGATGGACATGAGGTGTCGGGATGAGAGGCAGAGATGGCGAAGACTGTCGGGAGTGACATGATCGCCGATTTCGAGGAGGATTTCAGTTGGAAACTGGTCAAATGGCATTTTTGGATTATCCTTTTTGCATCAATCAAAGATAAAAATACAGGAAAGATAAGGAAAAGTGAAGGCAGAAAGGTTGAAGTGTCCATGAAGGCCATAAAGGTGCCATGAGGAAGTGGAGACTACGACTAACACCATGATGGAAGCTCATACCTTGATGGCCAACCTCAACGACCAAGTTACCATTGGAACCCCAGAATACTTGGCTAATCCTGATTCAAGCTCGGCTCGTCTGCCCTTTCATCCGGACTTCTCAGTTGATCCTCAAGTTGCCGTATCGGCGGAGGTGAGTAATCAACACCGACCCTAGCAGTTGGAGATTATCCTAAGAGTTAGGATATTAAAATAAAATGGCCTAAATGCCCTCATAAAGTGACTAAATTATTTCGTCTCTTATGCTCTGGTCGGCTAGTTCTTCTAATCATGACAAGAGCAGGCATAGTACACCATCTCACTCGTCTGATCAATCAACAGTGCAAATCCAATCAGAAGAAATAGGTATCATCACTATTAACATTATCTAGACTCATGTCTCCCAATGAGGCGCATTGATAATCAACGCCACCATACACCCCGACATGACAGCCGTAACAGGCAACGTAACGATCCAACCCAAATAAATCCACGCCACGAGCTTCGGATTAATACATCTCCAGTCCCCATTCGCCAACCCAACACCAACCGTCGCTCCCGTAATACATTGCGTCGTCGACACAGGCAGAGACAATCTCGTCGCCATAAGCACGGTTATAGCACTAGCAAGCTCCATGCAAAACCCGCGACTGGGCGATATGAGCGTGAGACGATTCCCCAACGTGCGCATGACGTGGTAGCCGTATGTTAACAGTCCAACAACGATGCAGGCGCCGCCTACTGCGAGGATCCAGAAGGGGATCTCGACAAAGCCGGGGATCGTGCCGGTGGACCAGACTTGGTAGGCTGTTGTAAAAGGTGCGACAGCGTTGCTGACGTCGTTTGCTCCATGAACAAAAGATGCCGTTGCGGCGGTGAGGATCTGGAGGGATGAATACATGTACTCTGCGCGGTTGTCGTAGTGTGCTGATCGGGCGTGCATATCTTCCAAGTCCCAGTTGAGAATATTGTTTCGTTTCTGCATCGCTACAACGTCCTTTTCTAGACCGCGAAGTAGAACACGGTTGACTTTCCACGCTAGGACTTTTGGACTGTTCCAGTGTCCGTCTGGACGTGGAGGTACGAATTCAGATGAGGGACGACGTTCGAATTTATTGGGTGGTGTTCTGGGTGGGGTTTGAGCTGGTGGTGGAAGAATCCAGTCGTCATCTCGGTCGAGATCCGGGAGCTCGCCGTTACTGGTTTGTATAGACTGGAGAAGTGTTTGGGAAGTTCGTATGTAATCGAGTTCCTCGCGCGTGAGATGGCCTTGGTAGTAGTCCCTGATTCGAGGTTTCGAGAAGCCAACTGGTGTCGGCGGAGGAGGTGATCTCCAAAGAAGCATCGGTCCCTGGAAGACATGATACCACTTGAGAGTCCAATCTTCGTGCATAATCCTCGTCCAAAGAAATGGCAGCATAAACAAAATCTGGAGAAATGTCATTCCTGTAGCGGTAGCGAAGATCGCAATGACTGTATCCCTCGCAGACAAGTTGACCGTATGAATCCCCTTCCAGACCAAAAGCATCGTAAGCGCTCCAACAGTAAGATAGGTGTAAAACGGGATCGAGAAGAAAGCCCTCTTCACGGCACTCCGCTTCATCAAGATAAACTTCTTTGTCAAAAGAAACAAGCAGTATCCCATACACCCCGCGATAAGAGGCGCAATAATCCACGCCGCAAATATCTGCGAAACACCATGCCATCCCCAACTAACCTTCTGAATCCCAATGCTCGCCGTCGCCGCACCGACCAAACCGCCAATAAGAGAATGCGTCGTCGAAACAGGGAGACCTTGCCGTGTCGCAAAGGTAAGGAAAAGTGATGATGACATAATAGTGCACATCATGACGAGTAACAAAACACCAGGTGAACTGTCGTAGTGGTGAGGGTCGACAATCTTTGTGCGGATGGTATCTGCGACTCGGGATCCTACTGATGCGCTGCCGCTGAATTCGCATACTGCTGCTATGAGCATGGCTTGTTTCATGGTTAGGGAGCGGGAGGAGACGGATGTTCCGAACGAGTTGGCCACATCGTTGGCACCTAAAGTGTCAGCATGGTATTTGGTGTTTATTCGATGAACATACCGATGTTCCAGGCATCGAGACAGGCGAATATGACGGTTAGAGCAAAGATGTAATCATACTGATGAAGTGTCGCCATTGCCTAGGATATAGGTGAAGATACTAGGAAGATATAGGACGCCGCGTCTCCACGACGACAGCATGTCACTCCATATCGAAGCGATAAAGATCTCAGACGTGAATGAGATAAAGCTGAGTAGCAAAGCAGGGTAGTAGGTATACGACAAAGACAGGCGGGGCAACCGGGCTTCTTTTAAGCTCCTTCTCCCGAGAGGCCGGTTAGACTAGTCAACGGCGTTGCGAGTGTGCGTCTTTGCGAAGACGTGATTCGATAGGCGATGTTTGACACAGGGGCGAGTCTTATTTAGTCGGCTGTTGTTACAATTGAAGACCGAGAGATTGTTTGAGCCAAGATTTAGGTGAGTGTGGTGATGATTTGGGGCTGTGGTGTAAGGAACCAATGGTATTGTGAGGATGGACCACGAGGTTATGAGCCGCGTGTAAAACGACGATAACGCAAGAATAAGAGTTTCTGGACCATTCAGTCGGGCGATGGTAAGCGATAATCGACATCAGGATTAACCTCAATGTCAATACCCATATACGATGGCCATCTTGACTGTTTTCGATTCTTCGAAATGTAGATTCTCGAAGGCGCACTTGTTCTTGATCCTAGACGCCCTTCTCAACTTCTCTCCTCAGCCATCTGAGCACAAACAACGCCTTTCCCGAGACACTTCCCGAAGTTACACATCACCTCGAGATCCTTTCTTGGCCGTCACACTAATAAACGCCACAACTACGACAATTCTAATATTGAGGTCTCCGGGAACTGACTTACATCCCACGTGTATTTTAAGCCGCCCGATCGGGCGACCGAAGTGGCTGCTGTGCCGCTGATATGACACGATGCGGCGTGGTTGACATTAACCTGGGGTATTTGATGTAACCCATGCATCAGCTTCTTCTCATGATGGGAGTCCGTAGCATCATCAGGGCATCAGAAACATGAGACGCGCGGATAACCTAAGCGACGAAATAGCTTAGGCACTTTATGGTCGCTTAGGTTAGTACTTAGAATATCTTATTTTTAGCGTCCTAAATCTTAGAGGATAACCTCTCCGCTGCTTGGTACTGAGCATTTATTAAGATTCAACAATTACTTCTTCTTTATGCACCATCTTCCTTCACCTACACTCATCTACCTACTGCGCCTGCTTCCCATCTAACCTCATCAACATAAAGACACAACAACGTCAGGGCTTGTTGGAATCGTCGCCACCTATGCTGGCGAAACCCCAGTGGGCCCTGAAGCTTTTCTCAAGTCGGCGGGGACGAAATGACCCTGCTCGGTCAATGTCGCGATGCTGACGCACCGCGGGCTTCTCGTTGCTGTCTTTATTGCAAATCACTTTAAGGGTGTCGCAGGGCGATACAGTTCCAAGAGAGAAACTACTCGCAAAGTCTAGAGATTAGCTCCAAAGTATACCTCGACCAGGCTAAGACTATTCCTTTCATCCATCTCGTAGGGACCAAGGTAGGGGCTATGAAGATATCAGCAGTGAAGTATCATATTCTCACTTTCGGTTGGTACAGGTGCATGTCTATCCCAAACCTCTCCTCTAAACTTTCGGGCTATAGGGATAAGAGGTCTAAGATTATGCCTAAATAATCATAACCTTGTCCAAGTTACGCCGCCTCTTATGCTTTTTCGTGATATAAAACACTGCTTGGGACTGCGACACATGTCGCAAAATACTGCTTTTAACCAAGGGACACTAACGAAGACACCCATTCAGCAAAGGGAGTGAATGTCATAACATGATCTCTTGGATGCAACGACCTCCATTTCTAAGGACCCTTAAGAAGGCTCCACCTTTCAATCCCGCATTACCCACTATTCCCGCCGATAAACGTAACCTCGGCCCGTCTCACTCCGATCTACATCATCAACTTTCCATTTGCCTCCATCGCCATCAATTTATTGCGCCAACTCCAACACCAAACTCAACTCTCAAACACCACCCTCACAACCAAACAATCAGATCAAAACATTCAACCACAAGCCGACGCAATGTCTCGTCTTCTAACCCGCCGTCTAACACCCCTCATCCGCCCCTCAATCCGCCTATCATCAACATTCCAATCCCGCCCCTCACCACCAAAGCTCCCCGCCGACCAACAAGCCGAATTCGAGCGTCTTCAGCGCGCTGCGAGTGTATCTTCTGCGTTTCAACCAACGGAGGAGCCCAACGTCACCACCGCCTCCTCTACCAGCATGAACACTGCTGCTGCGGCTACACCGGCTACATCTCAAATCAGACATACAACAACTCCCGAAAAGAAAGATGAGGATATGAACATCGGTTACTTCCGCGGCGCACCACCTGAATTCGAGGGTGATGTTAATCCCAAGACTGGAGAGGTTGGGGGTCCCAAAAATGAGCCTTTGAGATGGGGCGGGGATAGCGATTGGTCTTATAACGGGCGAGCGACAGATTTCTAGACGATCAAACGGCAGACAAGATCATAGACTGGTGGCAAATGTACAAAACTGTATCAATAATTATAGACAAAGGCTTACGCCTTGATTAAAATTTGTTATTATCATAACCAGAAAGGGGTATTTCTAATGCTACAAGACCTTTGGCTCCGGCTCTTTGCCCTGCTATGCAATGACACCAACGCCTTTTATGGTATGGTGACAAAATCGTGACTGTCGTCAAGAATCCGTCTTCGCCTCTGTGGTCGGCGCCTCGACGGCATCGTTCATTTCCACGTCCTTTGGCTGTTCCTTATTTTCTTCGTTCGCTTCCGTATCGTGAGTGGTCGGTTCACTGTTCTCCTTGTCGCCGTCGACGGTATCCTTCTCCTTTGTCTTTGATTCGGTTTGCTCGGGCTCCTTTTTCCTCCATGTAGCTGATATGCCACCTGCCAACTTTCCGTTCGTTTCCTTCTCCTTAATTGCCTCGATACCGTTATCGAGACTCATCTTGACTTCACGCATGGCCTTGCGAATGCGATCACGTCGAGCTTGACCTCGGAGTCGTGCTTGTGGTTGCGCTCCATTTTCCACCCATCGTACACTCTTGATCATGTAGCTAATACCATCGTGAACAGCACGACGATGTCCATAGTCTCCACCAAACTCTCGACTCGTAATGCCATGTCGGGTTGAAGAATAGTATTTGACCAAACGGGGAAGAATGAGGATGTTGACATGTAGGTCTCGTCGTGGAGGTATCGGCATCGGCCCGCTCGTGGGAGGTGAAGTGATCAGACCTTCCGAGTCTAGGTCGACAGTCGAGTTCGCAGGCTTCTTACGTCGCTTATCGGTGGCTCCCTGTTCGATATCCAACGTCGCACTGTCGACGTCTTCTGACCACTCTCCCTTGATCCAACCACTATGAATGCATGCGGCGACGACATCGGAATCGTCTGTGTAAATATCAGTGCCCCAAAGATAGCCTCGCGAGGTGATTTCTTCTCTTGAGGCAGATGCCAAATGGACTCGCGACACCTTGACTGTCAATATGCAGTTTTCATTGTCTTTGATCATTTCCCAAGGTAGCGGCTTGGGGTTGGAAGCGAAGGGGCGATGGGTAGGATAGGTTGGCACCAATCTACCAGCTCTCAATCCCGGTTCGTAGATGAAATCTCCAAGATGGTGTCGAGGTCGGCTCGATACAGAGTCAAAAACTGCTTTCGACGAAACAATAGTCTTGGTTTTCGGAGGTATTATCGGCGCGGCGTTTTGTACCGGCTGTTTCACTGGCTGGTGCTGGTGTGGATGCATTGGTCGTGGAGGATGATGATGATGAGGGACGGGAAGGCCTTTGTCGTTAGGTGCACCAGCCTTGAAGTTCTTGAAAGGTACAGCACCGCTCAATGGGACAGCGTCAGGTGGATGATGATGGTGGTGATGCGCGTGACTATGATAATCAGCAAAGTCCCGAGGAAACGGAAGGCCAACATACTGATGATGGTGGTGATGTTGATGTTGGTGAGTTTTGGGACGCTTGTTCCTGTTTGCGGGAGTGACTCGTCCGGAACTTTCATCATCGCCCTTTCCTTCATCATCTTTGAGTTTTCTTCTCCTGCCCTTGGTGCCCTTTCCTCCTGCCTCGGGACCAGAATCGGGTGTTACATTTTCCGGGTCCTCGCGTTTGGCTAGGCTTGCATTTGTGAATGGCATTGCGGCAGATGTCATGGGGCTTGTAACTCCCATGACTCCGTTTCCAATACCAGCAAACATGCGACCAAACTCGCTCTTGATTCCTGGCTCGCCAGTTGGACCAGGCTGCTGCAATTGCGCGCCTTGTACGGCTTGGGGTAGTGGTGAAATTCTGCCTTTGCGGTTCATCTCCTGGATCGCCAACAAATTACGCTGACCATTCGGGGCTGACGCATCATCGCTATTACGGTGTCGTGGAGATTCAAGTTGGCCCGGACCAGGAGCTCCGTTGTAGGCTATGGTCGGTGGTGGAGGGCCGCCTTCTTCTTGTCTTCGGTGCGGAGGTTGCTGTTGTGCATGCATCAAATTCATTCGGACTCGGTCGGGGGAGTCATAAGGTGCGGGTCCATGGGGCATATTTTGGCCTGGCGGGCCGGGCATCGGATGCGAGGCTGGAGGGTATCGCTCAGGTGGGGGGCCTGGGTAAACACCATGAGGAGGATAAGGCTGCGCAGAAGGAGGATAATCGGGATGCGGTCGCTGGTGGTCCATGGGGGCTCGGTAGCTGGGATCGGAGCCCATGCGACCCCATTGCCCGTCTCGCGGATCTCGTTCTCGGATATCTCTAGGATCCCTACCCTGAGATTCACGAGGGTCTCGTTCTCTAGGATCGCGGTCTGGCGGTCGGCCGTACGGTAAAGGATTTCGAGGTGGTTCGCGATGGCCATATTCAGGATGTGTCGAGTGTCTTCCTGAATCACTGCCAGAATATGCGCGTTCTCTTCTTTCGCGCTCGCGCTGCTCTTCGCCTAATCGTTCGCGTTCTGCTCTATAGCGGTCGTCGTAAGGATTAGGTCGCAAGCCAACTCTTTCGGAGTTGTATTCCATGCCAGGTGGAGGTCGACCCATCTCGTCGCGTCTCCCATAGGCCTCCTCTGGATTTGGTGGTCGCCCCATCTCCATCGGTCGAGGCATACCTTGATATGCCTTGGGTTGGCTGCTTGGTCTTGGAGGTGGCCCAGGAGGTAGTCTTCCAGGTTCTCTTGCATGATCTGCAGAACCTGAAGGATGTCTTGAGTACGTGGAAGGCGTGCTATAACGCGGGACTTCGGGAGTATAGTGGCCAGGTGGTGAGTTTCTGGGTTCATAGGGTCGTTGATGATCGGGAGTATGTGGTCGGCGGAAAGGTGGGTAGTCAGAAGCTGCCGAGTGCATTCTTGGTGAGGCGTGAACTGCGGTCGCGAAGCCGGGACCTGATCCAGGCGCGGCCGAATGAGGAGGATAATGTGAAGGCGGAGGTTGCGATTCGCGTAAAGCCGGAGGTGGTCCACCCAACATTGACGATATCGACATTGAGCTGTTGCTGCTGCCAGTTCTCGCGATAGAGCTGAGGGCTGGAAGGTCACGACCCGACGGAAATGACATGGGCGGACCGACAGCTACAGGAGGTGCACGCGGTGGAGGCGGTCCATACATCATGTGCGGCTGTTGATTTTGTTGCGGCGGTTTCGCCCCCGGCTGGGGAGGCGATGTCGGCGGCGGCATTTCACGATTGAGAGATCGAAGAGAGTGAACGGCTGATGAGTTTGAACGCGCAAGGTTTGAATCGTGGCTTATTTGGCGTGACGGTTGAAAATGAAAAGTCGTGTCGGAGGATCGTCGCTGGTCAAAAGTATGAGCAGCATATGCAGGGTTTTGATCCGAGGTCAAATTCTGAGCATAAAGATGCGGATGCGACTCGGCGCGCGCGATGTCATAAGACGGTGTGCGAGAGTGGGTAATGATGTGCGTGTGCTCATGCGGATGAGTATGCGGATATGTACGGTTCGAGTTCGTAACAAATACAGGAGTAGCGCTGGGTTGAGTAGCTACTATCGTGATGGGACGGTTGTCGGAGGTTGATGGTGTTGTTGGAGAAACTGAAGGAGGGAAAGGAGTAGCGTAAGGCGACGGCGAAAAGGGAACCCGAACTGTTGCTGGAACTGGAACTGAAAGTGGAAGCTTGGACGGATGCCGTGGATCCATGGCGCCAATTTTTTAGCTCCAGAATTCCCTTTCGGCTTCAGGTTCCAGCGACTTGAGCTAAACCCAAAAGATGCAAGATGGCATCCACCCAAGCCTTTTTCCACCCCAGGAAATCTCCAAAGAAAAAAAAAATGCCAGTCAAAGAAGTGGAGTCTAAAAGAACTGGGCTGAAGTTGAGTGAAGTCAAGTCGAGTTCGAGTCAAGTCGGTCTGGCGATAACGCGTTTGGTGATAGTTTCTTGGCGAAGTAACAACTTGTCCTTCGCGGGATATTCCTCAACGATGCATTAAATCAGAGTGCGACGCGAGAAAGACTCAGAAATGTACAGCAGGCAGAACAAAATCCAATCTGTTCGTGATTAACGCGGTGGTAGGTAAACCAGACTCAATAGGTCAACGCAAGGGACAAGACACACACACACATCAGATACGACACGTGCGAAGGACAAGACAAGGCAACAAACAAATGGAGAGTCAACTATGTAAGAGGATAGATAGATACTGCATTTCGGCATTCACAATATCACAATACTTGTTGTGCGTTGTTCATCCATGCAAGAAGCGTGATCAAAAAAGAAACAATCCAATAGATCGATCCTGTTACACTGCTGTGCCCCTGAAGTTTAGTTTTAGATGTCATACTGTGCGGTCTGGTCTGTAATGCATCGCATCATGAGAAAGAGAAAGAAAAAAACACAGATAGGACAGGGGCATGGCATGGGGCGGGGAG
>JABFEW010000239.1:0-61593 GCA_013618405.1 Fusarium hainanense | reverse complement strand
GCTGCTGTTGTTGTTGTTGTTGCTGCTGGGACGGTTGCTGTGATGGTTGAAGAGGAAAAGACTACCTGATACCTATCGAGATAGGTAATAAACAGGTCCTCTCCATGACTGCATGAGTAGCTTGGTACGTTGGACGACGACTTGTTGTGTCGGGGTGGTTGAAGATGAAGGAGGAAGAAGTTACTTTGCGCATAGCTAGGCAGCTGTTATGAAATTTATGTTTATTGTTATTAGAGTTCAGTAGCTAATGCAATTTGTACACCTAACTTTCCTAAGACTTAACCTACTAGAGGTTACTATTAATAATACTTTAGAGAAAAAACTTATCCTAGCTTTACTATTTAGAGATACCCTTGTTCTCTATGACTGCAGTTTGGGAAGGAGTTAACAATGTTATGGGAAGGAGTTAACAATGTTATGGGAAGGAGTTAACAATGTTATGGGAAGGAGTTAATAATGCTATGGGAAGGAACTAGTAACGAGAGTAGCAGACGAATCTTTATCCAAGGTTTAGGCTCCTGAAATAAAGTTGCCTAAACACCAGTCTAAAATGCCGTAAGGTGACTAAATTTCTTCGTCTCTTAGGCTCTTAACGCCTAATTCTTTGGACGCTCTGATATAGCTTGACAATGGATTGTTCCTATTTCAACGAGGACATTCGTCAACAGCTACGCGTTCTGGCAATTCATCCTTGATTCGGACCTCATTGAGGATAAGGTTTATTAGAAAAGATAACTGTCGAATGATAGTTTGTGTGATCAAGAGTGTTTTTTTTTTTTTTTTTTTTAAGTACGCATTGAGGGCATCTCCATCTCCAGATGTACTACAAGCAAGCCCCGAGTAGCTGGCAGTTCATAATAAAATGTACACGTTGGAAGATTTTTCGATGTTCAGTTGATCCTGTAATTACAACACTATTCCTCTTTGTCGCGTGTAAGTTTCGTAGACCAAATCAAGGTTAACAGTCGAAGGTAGATTGCTGAACGCTGAACGATAACGGGAATGGTATCAATGCACAATAAAGCCAGGTTTGTTACAATCTTTTCAGTCTAACACGGCATACAATATACGAGAAACTATATACAAAGACACCAGACCCAGTTAAGCTTAAGACAGTTAAGAATTGACAAGAATCTATAGCATTTATCAGCACGGACTATTTAACTGAGCAGGCCATCTCCTCGTATTTAGATCATCGCTCAGGCACATGTGACTCTGACGGTGTCCAAGCACTAGACGAACCGTCCAAGTGCGGTAAATAGTGGATTTAGTGCTCTGTTCGAGACGTGAAAATAGAACGTTGCAGGGATTGCTTCGTATAAAGACTCTTGGCAGCGGGGGAAATCGCTCGGATTGGCAGCTTATCCGGTAGTTTCACCATTGCCAGTCCCCTTTTCAAGTCTAAGCTCATGAATTTTTATTTGTATAGATAGACGTGCTTCCTGGCTATTCTGCGATGAGATGGTAAACTTCAGTCTTAAATCGTCAACATGAAGTTCTTCCAGGTTTTGGCATTGGTTGCCCAATTCACCATCGGCGTGCAGTCGCATAACCCTTATCGACGTGCTGAACAGTCTAATGACTTGAGCGTCTCTCTTGCCCAGGTGCCTGGAAAATCGAGCGAGGTCAAGGCCACGATTACCAACAACGGAGCCTCTGATTTGAGTCTTCTGAAGATTGGCACTATCCTCGATGAGCGACCTGTCCAGAAGCTGACAGTTACTGATGAGAACGGTGCGTATAGCCAACATGGGTCTATTATAAAGCTAATTGTAGATAGGTGACATCGTTCCTTTCATGGGCATCAGCTTGAGCATTTACTACGATGGCCTTAAGACCAAGGACTACGAACATTTGGCTGCTGGATCCTCTATCTCTCGAACTGTGGACCTTTCCGTTACCCACGACTTGAAGCCAGGCACATACTCTGTCTTTGTCGATGGCAATCTTCCCGCAGTTTCCGGTAAAGACAGGAAGTCGACCTCCATCAAGCTCAGGTCATCGCCCATCTCTGTCAAGGTCGGCAAGGCCTCTTCAGCCAAGGCAACGCAATCCAAGCGAGCCATTATTGAATCAGAGGGATGCGAAGCCGATAAACTGGAGACCAACAAGAACGCAGTAAAGAATTGTGTGTCTCTAGCTAAGGCTGCCGCTGCCGATGCAGCTGATCCGCAGTCAGCCCGATTCGTGGAGTACTTCAAGGCCAACGACACTGAGTCCCGAAACCACGTCTCGGGCCGTCTATTGGCCGTTGCCGAAGAATGCGCCGATTCTGAGAGCCAGAATACTCGAGTCTTCTGCAAAGATGATGCGGGCTACTGCGAAAGTGATGGTCCCTTGATTGCTTACACGACCTGGGTTAACGGTTACATTGTCATGTGCCCTCTTTTTTATACGTGGCAGGGACCTCTACCAACGCAGTGCCACAAACAGGATCACGCCACCACGATGATTCATGAGATGACCCATGCTAGGGCCGTTTATGAGCAGGAGGTTTCGACACAGGACTATGCGTATGGCTATGAGAACTCAACTGCTTTGGACCCCTTGACCTGTCTTTACAATGCTGATTCGTATGGCTTGTATGCCAGTGGTAAGTCTCCCAACTACAGCAACTGATAATGGAACATTTACTGATGAGCTTACAGCTGTTTACCTTGACTGTTAATTGGGAGCTAGTGGGGAGTCATCCTTCTCTTCTCTATCAGCAGGTAGAATGCATGCAGCAGATTTTGGGATTATCTTGTACGACATCTATTAACCTTCAGAATATCTTTGTATCGCTCTAGCCAGTCAAGAAACACATCCTCAAACACCTTAGTCAACCTTTCTTTCATCACCCTTCGGCTCCACAGTTTGCTGAGGCGTAGCCACTCGCACGGGTGTACCATCCATGACAGGCGTGACACCACCGTTCATATAATGGTCCTCCCAGTCGACATCGCTGAGGTACTTGTAATCCAGACCTCTAATCTCGTGCTCCTCGCTCGCTCTCAAGTGGAGACCGGGAATCTTGTTGATAACGAAGAGCAGCAGACACGACACAACGAATGACCAAGCGGCGCAGGTAAGAGCGCCAGCAATTTGGTAGCCAAGTTGCTTGTAGTTGCCTTCCCACCATCCACCATCGTATGTGTCTCCAGAGACACCGTCCAGAGCGGGGACCCACTGAGCTGCGAAAAGACCGGTCAGGATGTCACCGATGACACCGCCGATTCCATGGATGGCGAAAATATCCAAACCGTCGTCAATGGAGAGGAGGTACTTATACTTGACAGTGTAGAAACAGCCGACAGTCGTGACTAAACCGATAACGGGCGCGACGTAGATGGGAGTGAAGCCCGCGCAAGGCGTAATACCGACGAGTCCGGCGATGATGCCTGAGCAGAAGCCGACGAGACTGAACTTGCGAGTGTGGAGATAGTCAAGCAGAACCCAACCAATACCACCAGCACAAGCCGACATATTCGTATTGACAACAACGTAGATCGATCGAAGACTCAAGTTGGCTGTACTACCGCCGTTGAATGCAAACCAGCCGAACCAAATGAGGACCGTTCCGAAGCACATGAGAAGTGGGTTGTGAGGCTTGTAGTGCACGGCGCGCTTTCGGTCGGTGATGGTGGCATCGGGGATTCGAGGCCCTAGCATCATCGACCAGGCGAGAGCTCCGAAGCCCGAAGCAATGTGGACAGGGCCAGAGCCGGCGAAGTCGTAGAGTCCGAGGGTGTAGAGCCATCCGCTTGGGTTCCACTCCCAGTACGCAAGACTATCAAGGCGGTCAGCTTCATCCCAACTTACACTTGTGTTGGAGACACATACATGTAGTAGACAAAGGTCGTCCAGCAAAGCAGAAAGACCATGCTCGGCCAAAGTCTACCTCGCTCCAGCATAGCTCCAGCCAAAATCATCGCGGTAGCTGTCACAAAGGTAACACCGAAAACAGCGTATAAGATCTCGGGAATATCTCCGTTCGCGATGGACGGCTGGGCGAGAACATTGTGGAAAGCTGCCAATGAGAGGTCACCGAGAATGGGATTCGTGGTACGACTTTGGTAGAGAGAGTAACCGTAGATCCAATATTGGATGCCGACGGCGCAGGCGCAGAAAAGTGACTGCAAGACCATAGTCAATGCAGCTTTTCGGCGATGCATACCGGCGTACTACTGAGATTAGATATGTTCCAGGTGTGTTCAATAGATGACTTACCAAGAAGCCGATCGCAGGTGTGATCTGCCAGCATAGGATCGTGCATACTAGCATCCAAGCCAAGTCTCCCTATGTATTGTCAGAGGGGATCGTACATGGTCGCGATAATTGGTACCTTGTCATACGGAGCATTCAAGTCATGAGTGATGGGATTTCCACCGGTAGGGTCGACAGCATAGTCTGGCCACTCAGTGACGGGGGTGATTGAGGACTCGGCCATACTGCAGCAAGTTCAGCTTGGTCGCGATTGCTTTTCATCATGTCGGGGACCCGCATGCACCTCATATTTAAATCTTCAACGACTGAAGCTCAGGATCTCGATATCTTGAGACATTGCCAAGAAATGGGTATCACTACCTGTTCTGGATCTTTTTTCCCTTTCCGGCGAAGACATGCGAGATAAGAGGTGTTGAGTGAAGATAACGTTGGCTTGTAACATGTGGCGTATATGCTTATCTCTAGGCACCGGCCTGTGGTTGGTAGGATCCAAGGATCGACAGTAAGATAACAGGTCAACGGAGACCGAGACAGCGACGCGTCTTCTTGCTGTTGCCAGTTGCACAGCATTGCCATAGTGGTGGAAGTGATAGCTGAAGAACAAAGATAAAATCGAGTTCCTTTTAGATCAGCTTTTCGGTAATTTATACCTTGACTTTATGCGAGTTGTGCCTTTTTGTCGTACTTTAAGTTGCTTGTAGGAACGCCAACAAAATCCAGAATGAACGGTCAATCGCCTGGAACCCAGCTCCAAACAAGGGGTAGTCGTTCTCGGTACCTGGCTGCGCCCTTATCTCTGTGTCTTGGTGCTACGCTAGGGACGAAAACGCGGAGATGAAGCCTGGGGTTAATTGGCGGAGCGATCCGCGATATCAGTTTCCCCAATGCACTAAGCTGAGAAAGGTTTGAGCTGGCTATCAAAGAGCGATAAGGAAGGACCTCGTCACTTTGAAATTCGTCTACCAGACAAGACCAGAAGAGTCCTCGAGTGTTTTGAATCGCGGGTGTCTATCATGGGGGTTGGCAAGTGCGTATTAGGTTACTGCTGTCTCGGGACTAATTGCGCTTTCCTACAGTATATTGGACTTTCAGTTCCTCACATCGCAAGCTCTTTCCGCGAAAAGCATTAAACAATCAGAATGGCTGGCCACTGAAGGAATTACCCACCCGTCATCGGGCCACCTATTTAACGGGGGCCTTGGCTAGGTATTTTATTTTGGCTGTTATTCTCTTCATCGGTAGACGCACAATCCGATAGATCAGCAACAAGTGCTATTAACCTTGACAGTTACTTATCATTTATATCCACCAATATCTTGACCTGGTTATTCTTATCATGGATCAATGCCTTAATTCCATCTTCTACAATATTCTCCAGCTTGATCTTCCTTGTGATCATCTGACTAGGTTTTATCGCGCCTTGAGATATGTCAGCCTTGGTCCCAAGAAGAGTATTGGAGTACTTACCCGAGGCCAGATTCTCAATGACGGCTTGGAAGTCTTTATGGGCATATCCCAGCACCGACTTGTAGGAGCTCTCCTTCATTGTGATCCAGTTTGGGTTGAAGGGGATTTCCTTCTCCCAGATCGCGAGATTGACGACAGTGCCCTTCGTCCTAACGACTTCGCACGCGCTCTTGATACTACCAGAATGTCAGCTTGGGCTTTCCTCCTCGGCCGAAGGTCGTTACCTTATTGGCACACCGGCACAATCGAAAACGACATCAGCACCTCTGCCATCAGTCAAACCGAGCACCACCTCGTTAAGGTTCTCCTCAATCGGGTTTACGACACGTGTTGCACCAAACTCCTTCGCAAATTTCTGTCGCGAAGTTGCAACTTCTGAAAGAATGATTTCACTCACGCCCTTTGCCTTGAGACAAAGGATCATGGCCAAACCAATGGGTCCACCTCCCAGGATGACAACTCTTGCACCCGGTCCAATCTCAGGCGCCGCAGTCATAGCATGCCACGAGACAGACAGCGGCTCAACAAGCGCTCCGATTTCAAGAGGTAGATCCTCAGGCAGAGGATGAACGTGTGTAGCGTTCACGCAGACAGACTCGCTTAGACCTCCGCCGCCTCCGCTCAATCCGACAAAGCCGCCTGTATGGCAGACATTCTCGGCGTGGTTGTGACAGGCTGCGCAGTGGCCACAGAAGAGCGTCGGCTGAATTGCGCATGGCTGGCCTACTTTGAAGCCTTCGACGTCTGGGCCGATTTCTGTGATGACGCCTGAAAATTCGTGGCCGAGAGTGACGGGGATGGCTTCTTTGGTGAGAGGATGAGGTGTCGTGGGACAGAAATTCGGGCCTCCTAAGTACTCGTGGAGATCGGTGCCGCATATACCGACATATCGCGGCGATACCTATTCACGTCTTGAGTGTCTGAAAATGGCCACAATTTCTGAGGCATACCTTGACTTGTCCTGGTTTCACGGATGGTTGAGGGACTTGCTCGACACGAATGTCTTCTATGCCATAGTATCTCGCCGCTCGCATCATGGTGCTATAAGACGAACGATGTATAGTCCTAGGAGCAGGGCCACGGAAGTTTTGAGTGAAGAGTTTTGTAAATGCAGCTGTTGGCAATCTTGGCATACTGAGAGATTTTGTTCCCATGCGCAACGGAAGGGTGCGGCTCACGACTGTTTTATAAATGCCAAGTTGACTGACTCCTCACATGATAATTGTCAGCTCACTGACCCACCGGAACCTTACATTGTTGGCAACCGACGAAGCCACGATCCTTTAGCCAGTCTCCGCACCCTAATCATGCCGGAACTCGACCTCCAGGTACAATTTTTACTGCTTTAACTCGTGTCTTTTAATCATGCCGGGATTTGTACTGCCATTAGAGTGCGGGGTCGATGCCGATCTTGCACTTTTTGACTTTCCTTTCGACCTTTTCCCCAGATCATGAGTTTTAAGGATCCTGGTTAGCGCTAGTTTGCGGAGACGGGGCCGCAGCGGTATTAAAATGTCGGCTCCGATGGCGTCTCGTGTCTTTACGATCGCGTCTTATAATGTCAGAAAGAGATTGGCTAATTGCTTCTATCAGAATCTCATGGATCAATTGATACATCATCTCATCATCCGGAACAACGGTTCTTTACGGATTATTTATTGCCCGGTATCACGGTCTCAATGCCTCCTGCGATGAGCAGGCTGCGCTACGTAATGATTTTTGCTATTCATCATAATCGTGTCGTGAAAAGAATTCAGCATGTAATTCATTATATCATTTTCGTTTGGGATTTATTCGGGGTCATTTCCTTTACTGAACCTCCTCTCCAGCCTTGACCTTCTCATAAGCTTGCTTAACGATAGGCAGAGCCTGGACACGATCCAACCAAGCCTTAACAGTAGGATATTCCTTCATGGTCAAACCAGCAAACTCATACTGTCGCACCCAAGGCTCAAAGTGGAAGTCCACAACATTAGGCTTCTCACCCGCAAGAATCCAGTCTCCATTGTGAGACTTGAGCTGCTCCTCCAAGACCGCAAAGCATCGGCAAGCTTGAGCGTAGTATCTTTCATACGCGTTATCGTTCTTGACGTCGTGGTAGTGGCGGAACCAGTTGCACTGTCCCATCATGGGCCCCATGGTAGTAATCAGGAAGCTAATCCACTTCTCGACATCGACTCTGCCCTGCTCACCAGCTTCTTCGCGGTGGCCGAACTTGTTCTCGGTGTCGTAGACCCGGAGGACATAGTTGACGCATGCCAAGCTTTCCCAGCTTGTGACGTTGGTGTTGGGGTCCTCAAGGGCGGGAACACGACCATTAGGGTTGATGGCGAGGAAGTTGGGGCCCTTTAGGCCGTTGGAGCCCTCGCCGAATTGCCAGAGCTTGACATTGTAGGGAATGTTGAGGGCCTCAAGGAGGATGGCAACCTTGAAGGGGTTGGGGCCGGTGTGGTGGGCGTGCAGAGTAAGAGGCTTGATGGAAGACATTTTGGTGTTTGTGAGTTGATGGATGGTGATGGAGATGGACAGTTTGGAAGGATGCGGTCTAGAGTTATTATAGCGGCTTCTAGAAATAGCTTGAAGAATGGATCTGCTTTGAAATCATTCATAATTGCTACGTTATGCGTTTTCATTCCCGAGACCAAGACCGGGTTGTTGCGAATTGGCACTCATGATTGGCTGCGTAGCTGGATCATGACATGGACTGTGGAGTTTATGGAGCTTCTATGACAGTGACGGAGCTTATCAATGCCGGTGCAGACGCAGCGTTATGATTGGTTAAATCTCCGATGTGGGTACACCTGAAGATTTGAGAGAAATGGCACTCCCGGCATCGACAATAGAGGTTTGGGGTGCGTGGAGTCAGAGTTGTATGTTTAGTCCGTCATGTTAAAGTATGAGGACTATTACGCGTATATTGATGCCTTTGCGCTCTTGGTAGACGTGGATACTGTCATCCAGGCATCATGACAATGGAGCTGGGTGAAAGTGAACCGAGCATCCATGGGACATTTACCAGTAAACAACGAAAGCAATAGAATCTCAAGAGCGATTAATTATTCGGCACTTGATCCAAGAGTAAACATATACTAATGTAGCTACAGTAAAGAGTATCTTGAGACATTACCCAGATAATCGGAAGCACATGAACTTCATGTCTTCATCACATACCCTAGAGCTAACTGAGCACGTTTCGATACAGTGTGAAAAGTCATAACTGTGGGCTCAGCTACTCGAATATTCGATGGTCCGTACCAAATTCTGGTCTCGATAAGCTATCTTATCGTAGATAAGGCCCGACGCTACAGTGTGCTTTGACGACTTGCTACGCAGGAGTCAAGAAAATGTACCAACAAACTGTTTGGTGAAGATTTCATTGATCGGTTGGGGCAAGTCCACTCTCCGGCAAGGTTTGTAATAGTCACTGCGACAAAGATCGAAAAATCAGTCAATGGAAATGGATTTTAGTGCACGAACACTCCGTGTTATAACCCAAGCAACCAACTGATGCTATGATACGCTAACAAACAACTCCATAGGGCTCGTTTGACGCCCAGTGGGGAGCTATCACAACCGCCTCGGCCGGCCAACACAAAAACAAAGCTGAGGTCTAGCTATCCGCAGCACTGAAACATGCATCTAGTGGCGGGCTGAAGGCATGATGTGGGCGGCTGAACAATTAAACGAGTGGCTATTGAAGAGCTATTGACGCAGGTCTCTCCTCGTGGTTAGAGCACCGGTCTCGACTCGGCTTCAGCTCCACTGCATGACCTGACAACAAAACACAGCAGAGTGTAATACCAGGGTATCATTATTAATGTAAGATATATATACATATGGATATGATCTAGTATCATGCCATCTTCTATATCCTTCCCTTCACTTCAAAAAGCAATCTCCCTTAAGAAAGCATGAGAGTCGGGAACATCCTGCTCATTGGAGCCGCTGGCCTAGGAGCCTTGGCACAGGTACCCAATCATCTCAACAAACGGGCGGCATGCAACCGAGATAACCTGTTTCGATGCTTCACCGATCAGCGCTATTCGAGTCAGGCCAGTGATTTTTGTGCCGAGCTTGCACCCTTCACAGCAACTGTTGCGACTGCAATTGCAACCGTGTAAGTCAGACCCGTCATCATCGATGCACATCAAGTCTAACGGGATAAGAACGACGACTGTGGAAACTACCATCACTGCCGAGGCATTCGAGGAGACAGAGGTTTACACCACTGTCTTTACTGAAACTGTCCCTTCCACTACAGTCGTTGTCACAACTGGTGCTGCTGCTGTCAAGCGACAGGCGGCTGTGAATCCGCCGAAATGCATGACCAATGGCGTCACCTATCCTTCTAGCAGGATTACGTCTGCATGTTCCTGCATTGATATGCCCGTTTCGACCGTCAGCGTTACGCATGTTATTGGTACAGAGACGGTCACCGAGGTAAGGCAGTCACATCTAGCACAGCTATCAGGCTCATACTCACAGAGAATTACAGACCAACATCATCGTCACAACCCCCCGCGCTACATTTACATCCTGGGAATCCGTTTCCACGACTACTACTAGTGGTACATATACAGTTACTGTCCTTCCACCTGGAGAGAACCGCCTTATCAATGGCGACTTTGAGACAGGCGATCTAACAGGCTGGGAATTGTCTCCAGTCTCGTGGAGAGGAGTGCTTATACAGGGCACCAATTCGTTTAAGAATTGGATGTGCGAAATCAAAATTGATGGCGCCGAAGACCACGGTATATTACGTCACGTCAAGCAAGTTTATCTTGAAGCAGGCAACTACTATGTTGGAGTGTGGGCGCCGGTAGCGGGGTTCCCAAACGAAATTACTGCTTGGAAAAACGTGGTAGAATATGAACTCGTTCATCTTGTTCATGGGACCACAATCGCTTCCAAATTCTCTCAATCTCCAAAGCGCGTGGCCCGTAGGGGAAGACTAGCGATCGAACTTGATCACGGGTTCAATGTTCCTGAGACTGCACAAGGATATTATCAGTTTTCGTTGAAATTCCTGGAGAAGCCACCATATGGAACGAACCTATTCGACGGACGCTCGATCGACGACTTGTACTTGAAAAGGACATCATGAGTTGCGGTAACAACTACGAGACTCGCACAGAGGAGTGATGAGTCACTCCATGCATATTTGATAGAGGCCAAAGTTGATACACCTTCCAGCACAAATGAAACCTGTAGATCAGATCAGGCATAGTTAGTCTATCTTGTGAGAGTCGAGAAGCAGAGAAATTAAGCGTTGAGCAAGGACGGACTCGTCCCCAAATTCCTAGTTGTAAATCGTGTGGTCTGGTGGCAATTTAATACTCATTACGCGTTCTTAAAGTAACGGCCGCAGCAATACGCTGTCTCACTTTATCGATTCATCCATTAGAGTCGACACGCGTCACCAGGATCAGCAACTACCGTCACGAGACACACTCCGTCTACCTGGAATTCCCCTGCGTCAAGACTCTTAGGCCGAACGGCTGCGACCATGAGGCAAACACCCGTTTTCGGTCAAATCGTGGAGTTTGTGCGGCTTAAGGTTTAGATTGCATTCCTCATTGGCGGTGTGGTGGGTGCCATGGCCAAATGCAGTAATATCAAAGGTAAGATTGGGATGTCTCAGATATGTCAGTGACATGCGGACAGTTCCCGTTGGAAGAAAGACATTGATTGGAATTGAGAATACTGTCATAAGAGGAATAGAGCTTTTATCTTGTCATGGATGTTGACGTTTCATATGTGTGAAAACCAGGACGGCTCGGTGATGGGAATGCATCACTGCCGTGAACGGCTAAGATTGTCAACATCATCTGTGTAGGGCTGACTGTCACTGTCCTCAATCGACTCTGACAGCTGTCGAAAGAATTCGCAATGATGTAAATGCTACGAAATAGAGGGCGATCTTATAGATCTGAAGTCTTTGCATCGCCACCGGTTCGTGATATGGCAATCTTACCTCAACGAGTGGTGAGATTCACTTTTCCACTTCCCTTTCACGATCGGCTAAGAAGTGTGGAGAACGGGAAGAATTATGTAAAATGCTCCCTTCAGTGCTAGCAGTGACCAGTGCCCAAATATTGAATATTGAATGTGATCAGGTACCG
The DNA here is from genome assembly GCA_013618405.1 of Fusarium hainanense. Lineage (NCBI taxonomy): Eukaryota > Fungi > Ascomycota > Sordariomycetes > Hypocreales > Nectriaceae > Fusarium > Fusarium hainanense. The sequence goes on along the minus strand of JABFEW010000239.1, from coordinate 49,798 downwards.
AAAAATCAATAGTTGCGAACAGCTGAGACATTCTCCGGAATTTCCCACCCAAGCCCACAACGCCAAAAGGCGCTGAATGCATAACTCTAGACCACTCAGCTGCGAATCTAGAAGAGTCGCAAAATACGTCAGAATAAGAGTGACGTGGACCTTGTTCCTGAGTATTTAAGTTTGAGCTTAAGTAGGGGTCCTCAGGGCCGCCGATCTCACGGGTTCTGATCTTTCCGCAACTGAACGCCACCTACAGACGTCAGAACGATAACTTGAATATCGCCGTTGGCCACGAAAGCTTATTCCTCAACGTATATATAAAGCTTGGGAAGGGAGAGGGGGAAAAGGTTGGAACTGCTAACAGCATCAAGCTCAACTGAAATCTCATTCCTCATCTGGACAACAACATATCACGATGCTTCTATCTGTTCCTTCACTTCTTCTACTGCTTCACTCCATCTCTGGGGTGATAGCTGCACCTAAGGACAACATCGATCTTACCTACGACAGAGATGGCGAGTATGATTCTCATCTCTCGAAGAGCACCAGGGCCAAGATCAGTGTCGACAATGACTACAAAGTTCCTGGCGAGACACAGCCGAATTATCACATCCTGAAGGCTGACACCAGCGTCACTCAGCTCGGCGTCGACCCTATCGTCTGTCATGCTGACGACAAGGACGATGCCGATGATGATGACGATGACGACGACGCTGGCAATGAGAAGCGCAGTGTCTTGCATCGACTGTTCGCCAGAGCCCTTACTGATGATCAGACGAAGGCATTGAAGCTTCATAATGATGCTCGCAAGAAGGTCAAGGTCAGCGCGCTCAAGTGGGATACCAAGCTTGAGGCCGATGCCCTCGCCTACGCCAAGAAGATTGCAAAGGCTGGCAAAATGACTCACTCTGCGGGCAAGGATCGTCCCGGACAGGGCGAGAATCTTGCGTACGCTTGGGCTAGCAATGGATTTAAGAACCCCATCACTGCTGGAGCCACGGGCTGGTATGTTTCCTCTCTCACAGTTCATGATGATAGCTGACAATGATGCAGGCTGAACGAGAAGAAGAACTACAAGGGAGAGGCCATTCCAAAGGGTAATTTCTCTACTTATGGTCACTACAGTATGTTACACACGTCCTCCTACTTTCAAAACAGAGCTAACAAAGTAACAGCTCAAGCTGTCTGGAACAAGTCCACCAAAATCGGTATCGCTACCGCCAAGGACAAGAAGGGCGCATGGTACACAGTTGCTCGATACACTGCTGCTGGCAACGTTGTTGGCAAGAAGCCATACTAAGAAGGATAGACTGACAAAAATGGATTTGGTGTAGCTGCCTGGGGCAGTTGGGAAAGAGATGACGATGGTTTTCAAGGAGCCTGACCTGATACCCTCTTTCATTCACTTGTCGTTTGAGCTCAATCGACACTTTTGTATTATTACTACCTTACATTCACTTACGCATTATGATTTTATGGACTAGTCAATTTATTCTTTCAGCTATTTGGTCTTGTCGATGTGTACACTGCGCGAGCTGGATGCAAGAAATTGCGACGGATGCGTCTGATACCGGCTTCCACTCCATTCAGGACCGTCGTGCTTCCGGTCAAGACTAACAGATTTGGTGGATGGCACCGACCGTACACAATCAAATAAGAAGAATCAACCAACATCTTAAGATCGTCATAAAAGACGCCTAATTGATCAGAGAACGAATGACCTTGTGTAGCAACGGGCCTGCTTGAACCAACATCTAACTCGGAGATCATGCCATAAAAAAGCAATCTAAACGGGAATTAGTCCAAAAGCAACAAGGTTAATCCCGGGTCTTGAATCCTTCGACAAGAAGCGGAGGAGATTTCTAGTTTAGGATGACTTACAGCTGAACAAAATGACAAGTTTCGGTTGTTTGCTTTTTTGCGTAGGGGATCCTTGGCTCTTGGCAAATGGATGCAAAACCAACAAGCGGAGCCAGCACCTGGAAGTTAGAACTAATGCTATGGACTTCGGATCCGGGAGGTAAAGCTGCGCTTTGACAATCCGCAAGTTTCATGTCTTCAGACCGAGATGGAGATCTGGTTAGTCGGCTATAACCTGTCAAGAAGTCGGCAATAATCTTCCTGCCGAAACTCCACAACGGTCCGTCGGTAGCGACATGTCCGATATATGTACATGGGAGTAGTATAGAACGGGAGCAACGGCTATTCTTGCGAATTGATGAGTTGTGGGTAGGTGAGTACCAGAAGAATTGTTATTCACGACTTAAATTGCTAGAAGTAACCTAAGAGCTGGTCTAAGCTGACTAGGTTACTTCGTCTTCTGGGCATTCGGGACAATCTCTGTTAGCACTATGTTGGCGGGCTATTATATCTGATACATGTGCGTCTTAGTCCTACATCCATGAAACAATGATCATGATGGCATGGAACATAGTTTTAGAAAGAGGCTTTCACCGTTTACTTGATAAATTCACTTCAAGTTCAAATTGACCAGAGGCACATGGTTGAATGACCGGGTTTATAGCCAGATGGTGAGTCTGAGTATACAAGTTTTTGCTTCCCTTAACTTACTAAAAAGAACGTTCGTTTACATAAAACGCCGAGCCAGGTAATCCCATAGACCAAACACCCTATTTAAATAGTAATTCCGTATATGCACCCATTGAAAAGGGCGAAAGCCGTTCTTGTTTTCGAAATCATCAGCCCAAGAAACCCAATGCCATACGGAAATGGTTATCCAGCAACAGATAACATCCCAACCAACACTGCTCACGGCCGGATGCTCATAAAGAGCCCTCATAAAATCGTTCCACCCATATTCAGGACCAAGATTGAGGATAGCTGCTACAAGAATGATACCCCTGACATGGCGGCGAGTGTCTACCAATGGCTGTGGGTCCATGAGTGCGCGTTCCGAACCGCTGAAGAGCTTGTTCAACAGTAGAGGAACAAAGGCTAGAACGTGGGGAGCGAGGAGAAGATACATGAACTTAGGGTGGTCGAGATGCTTTGGAATAGCGATTGCACAGACAACTGTGACTGCCAGGATAGCGAGCCATGACTTGCGTAGAGCGGAATGGGTTTCTGCTGGGAGTGGCTGGTTCTTGTCCCTGTTTGTTGCTTTTCCAGTCGGATCCGTGTCCTCGAAAACAAGAACGGCCAGCAAGGATAGGTTTAAAGCGAAGGAGATAGCCACAATTTGACCCAAGAGCATAAACACCCAGAGGTGCGGTATTTTCATCTTCTTGTCTAGAGGAAATATTAGTATTCGTTGACACAAACTTACTTGACTGTGGTCTTACCGTAAGATGCCAACATAACGCTCCAATTCGCACAATGCGCAAATATCTGTAGTGACCACAGCACTCTTGGTGGCTCTTCTAGAGTCGACACCCAAGCCTGCTTGAACAGCGTCGTGTCACGGAGCCATTCTCCCAAATGGATTGTTCCATCCAGGCTCTCTGGATGCGCATATGCCCATTGCTGATAAGACCATTGGAAGAAGCGAAACATGTGATACCAAGTCGTGGCAAGGCTCAGGACTGCCAAAGCGCTGAACACGACGATGGAGTGCCGACGACGCGATAGAGCATCTGAAGAAGCGGCTTTGCGGTAGATGGAAGTGATGCTGACAGCTGCCAGAGCAGCGCAGGCTGTCAGGTATCCCACAAGGATACCGATCGGGCGAGCATTCGAGACGTCCATGATGGATTTGCAGTAGGGTTCGGTACGGCCGGATCAGTCGTGAGGAACGACGGCGCCAAAGGTGCGAAAAACAAGGATCTTGTTATAGTGATGATAGTGATTTCAGGCTAAGTAGGCGCTGCCTTGCGACAGAATCTTTGTCAGGTTGTCACTTCTTTCTTGTCTTAGCTCGCGCTGCATCATCCCGCTTTGAGACCTTGGCCCGCTGTCTGACGTGGGTCAATGGGGAGATGGTTCAATGAGAAGTCCCCAATTATTCAGTCCAGAATCACAATCACAAGCAAACAGATTGTTGAGATGCTGGCTGTGATTCAGTCGATCAAGAGACGATGTCGAACTGCCGAAACTCAATATCGTAGGCAATGTAGCACTCTTCAACGTACACCGCCCATTGATCGGCCCATTACCGTCAAAAAAGCAAACTAAAAACACTCAAGGTTGCGAGACACAAATAATTCGATCGTACAAGCCTCGGCTTGATCCCCAGGTCCGTGGGTTTGTTGAGTCGCGATCTACCCAATTAGATGTCGTCGTTGGTGGGTTTGGAAGAGTAAGAAAAATTAACCATAATTGCTAGGTACAGCCACCAGCTTTTAGAAAAAAGGATTGAGTTTTTTGACGTTCGAGATATGAGGCTATTCAAATGGAGGCTCAAAGTATAAGTTCATCGAAGCGAGTAGCTGTCATTGGGACAGGCCTCGCTGGCCTTACCACTGGCTACTTATTACAGGGCGATGAGCGCTATAATGTTACGCTATTTGAGCAGGTAAGACACCCGACTCGCCAAGTGTTACAGACACTCGAATACTTCTCGCGTCCAATCCTTCAAACCTTCCTCCAAACCGTGATCTAACAATGACGTTTCTTTTCTAGGCTGATCGACTCTCCTTCGACTCGGCTTCTGTAACGATCAAAAACGAAACGACGAATGATGCCGAACGAATTGATCTGCCCATGCGCGCAAGCGCTGGAGGGTATTATCACAACCTGATGCGAATGTACGAACACCTACGGATTCCCCTTCACCCGATCAAATTTCTCTTCGTCTTCGCGAAAGCAACACCGACGGCCGATGGAACAGTCTCGCACAAGGGCAGCGACAACGAGAGCTACTTTATCCATGCCTCAAATCTGCACCAGACGCCGCCGCCGTGGCCTGGTAACCGTGGGCTGATTGCCCATCTTACCGAGATCTTATACCTGATTGTGTGCCAATTCTGGTTCACCATTGCATGCTTCCTCGTCGCGCCCCTCGACATTTCCTCGACCGGATACAGCGAAACCCTCGCCGAATACTTCGATCGCATACGATTACCGAGACGATATAGATCACATTATCTGCTTCCGCTGCTGAGCGGTGTGGCGACATGTACACATGAGGAGATGCTGCAGTTTCCTGCGAGCGATGTCGTGAATTACAAGAAGCTTTCGCATGGGCAGCAGCATTACGCTGTATGCGGGGGCGTCTCGCAGGTGCAGAGCAGATTGACACGAGAGCTGCAGGACGTTAGGCTTAACAGCCGCGTGATTGAAGTTGTGCCCCAAGCCGATGGAACGGTCGTGGTGCGATGGCAATCAACCCTCGACCCCTCCGGTCGCATCCTGGAGCAAGTATTTGATCGCGTCGTACTCTCCGTCTCCCCCGACGTCGCGGGCCGAATCTACAAACCCTTACGCTCTGCATTGGAGCAGCTACCAACGCGACAGGTCGAGAGCTCTGTCCTCAAGCCTGAAGCGTCGGGAATCAGCGTGGTTAAACCCGACAACGTCCGTCAATCGTTCGCGTGCATGCACCACACCAGAGATCCCTCGGCCGCCCAGACCATGACCCTGAGGACTGTGTTTCCTGACATGGGGAGCCCTCGCACCGAAGCATTGCATGCCATGCCCAGTGGAGTCGTGGTCAGCACTTGTCCCCTACACGAGGCGGCGCAGCCAGATGCAATTAAAAAGGCCAAATTTACAAGAACACTGCGCAGCGTGGAGGGCAAGGCCCTTGTTCAAGAGCTGATGAGAGGGACTTTGGTAGATAAGAAAGATGATGACCGTAAGGCTGGTTGGGTGAATGGTCAGGATAATATCTGGATCTCCGGGGCGTGGTGCTGGGATGGCATGGTTCTGCTGGAGGGATGCGTTGTATCGGCCATGCGCGTAGCTTTAGACTTTGGAGTAGCCATTCCCTGGGAGAAGGAATAATGAGCCACGAGATGAATGAATAAACAATTTCTCTAGCGATCAATCTGATATTGCCGTGATTATCTCTGATTTAAGCATAAGAGTCTAAATATGCACTTAATCAGGTCATTTAGCGAAACTGTCAGTGGATGCAATGCCCAGACTTTGGTGCCTGGGCAGCTTTAGGTTAAGTTTTGGCTTATTTTTCACTGTACATTTAATCTTCAACATCCCGTTAGCTGCCGATGAACACGGCGCGGTCCGTTCTCGAATTAATTAACTGAATGCTTATTTTCATTCTACCATGTCCTTCAATGGAGACAGTTTCGTCGCGGGCTTTGCTGCCGGCTTGGTCAGCGCCTTGGCTATTGCTGCGGTTATCGCCTTTGTGGTGATGAGGATGATTGATATCTACGGGTTGGGGCATTGGAAGCTCAACATCTCGTCGCATCCCACATCCATGTGGATGAACGTGGGATACTGGTAAGTCGTCACACATAAACTCTCGTACCCTGAAGCAAAAGATAAAGTCCGTTCTCACGCGATCCCTCTCCCCAGGAAAACACCCCAAGGCGCGCCAATTGAGAAATTTCCCGAGGCTTGCTCTGCCCTTCTCGAGCAGGTTGTCGGCGCCGCCGGATTGCTGGACGACACCGAGAACAACTCCGGTCTTGCGATTCTCGATCTGGGTTTCGGCTGCGGCGACCAAACTTGGCAACTCGCTAAGCTCGCGGATGCCCGAGGATGGAGGGATTTTCGCTATGTTGGGCTTACTCTCAATGACGCACAGGTCCAGACGTCGCGCCGCAAGATCTACCGCGAGATAGGCACCGTTGGCTTTGACGTAGACTCGTTCAGCCTGTTTTGCGCCAATGCTGCGAAACCTGAGACGTGGAGTCGTCAGGTTACCGAGGCTGTTTACTCTGTCGCTGATGAGAAGTACTCTGAGCGATGGCTTCTTGCGCTCGATTGCATGTATCACTTTTCACCTTCGCGAAAGCCCGTGCTCAAACACGCAGCGAAAGAGCTTGACGCAGGTTTCATGGCTTTTGATCTACTTCTGAATGAAAAGGCGTCTACGACTGATATCTGGAGAGCGCGATTGATTGGCAAGATGATGGGCTGCCCGCTAAAAACGTTCCTGTCGGAGACGGAGTACAGAGATCAGCTGGTGGAGTGCGGGTACGACCGCAACGAGATCACGGTTAGGGAAATCACAGATGATGTGTTTTCTGGGCTGGTCAAGTTTCTAGATCGCCAAGACCAGTTACTGGCAGAATACGGAGTGACAATGGGCGGCTTCAAATTGGCAGGGAGGTTGTTCAATTGGTTTGACAAGACCCGCGTCGTGAGAGCTGTAGTCGTCGTCGCACGCACAAAGAGTAAGACAGGCTGATGAGTCAACCACATTCCTTATATCTGAACAGAACTGGACTGGGTTGACATTTGACACAATGCTATTGCATGGGCTCAATTATGATGCATCGAGTGATTTCCGAGTAAGATCGTCGCATTCTTGGCAACGTTTATTCATCACATCACATACATAAAAAGTACTCTGTAGACACATACATATATCGCCAATCCTTGATCTATAACCGCGTGTTTTGTCCCGGTTCATCCTCCCCTGTCTAGTCATTCGCCTACCGACGCGAACAAACGAGGCTTGCTTGCCTGCTCTCGTACCCCGAGACTCCACTAAAGACAAATCACGACATTATTGGGAATCGCTACGGGTCTCAGTGTTTCATCAAGATTGCCTACGCGCTAAAAAAAGAGGGAACTTGAACAGGAACAGGCGAGAACCCAAGAACCATTATCCTGGGTACGATGTTACTGTTGCTGAGGAGCTGAGGTCAAACGGCGGGGTGTTTCTCATTGTGGTGAGGCGAGCATGAGAACATGAGCATGGAGCTTTAACTTTATTAGAGGGCTCAAGAATCGAGGTTGGGCATCGTCGACGACGTCCACGGCAAAGTCACAAAAAGCGATTATGTGAATGATGCGCATACCGGAGCAAATAGATTAAATCGGAAGCAATAAATGCTTTTTTTCGTATGCAAGCTCTTTTGATCGATCACTTGTCTGTGTGTCACAGCTACCAACAGACCAACAATACAGTACATATATCTCAGCTTATAATGCTCCCTTAATCTTGCAAGCACAGCAGTAATTTAGCTGAAGGGGGGCCCCTCACCCCAGTGCCAAGGTAGAATCTGCCGATGGAACGTCCTTCTTTTTTCTTTCTCATTGCCCATATCGGGATGACACTTCAACGGTCACGGAGGCAACTAGAGCCATTACCCATTCTCCTCTAGACTAAAATAAAAAAGTTCTCTTCCTGTTTGGCTACCACCCACATGGCAGAATCGTCCAAGCGTCCGCGTGCCAGATCCCCAAAGGGGGGTTACGCTACAGGTACCTTAGCTTTGCTACAGGGGTGTCTGACAGTTAAGCCACGAGTAGGAAGCCTCGATTCGTTCCCGCGACAAGGGTAGCAATCTGCAAAATCGTTTCACTTTTTCCAAGCCCATTTTGCACACGCAGGCTTGCCTCAATGACAGTCCTTTTCATTGGATGGACAAGACCGATTCCATCGGGTACCGACATTGGCGTTGAAACGGTGTTTTCGTGCAAATCGTGTCAGGTATACGGGAACTTTGCTTTTCAACCAAGCAATAATCTGTGCGTGATGCGTACAAAAACCTTCTTTTCTTTTCCCATGTTTGAAGTTATTCTGAGCCACTTTCCAGGGTGCAAGAAGAGCGCGTCATGGCCAGTGGCTATAATACGAGGCCCATTTCCATGTTCAAGAACTACTCCGAGCGCGATGGGCAGTGGCAAGCTAGATTACTCTCTTAGTCTCATGCACGTTATCTTCCCTGGCACGTTGGATGCTCATTTTCGGGACCTGCTCAGAACGGCCCCAGTGTCCGATTAAGGTATACCCGTTCTTGCAAGGGTAGGGTGAGTAGACAGGCATTATCACAGGATCCAGGCTTGTTCTTCAATCTTCTCGACTGCATCCATCCATGTAACCTGCGGGGTCAGGGGTGATCTCAAAGTCCAAATCCTCTTTTTCTATTCACTTATCCCCCCCCGTCTCCCTTCCCGTTTCTTGACTTGTTTGGTTGTTGGTTTTGGCTGTTGGTGTTTCTCTCATTTATCCTTTTTTCCACCTCTCTACCTAAAACGAAACACGGTACCCTTCGTTTTAGTCAACCAACCACCAAAGAATGTGGCGATGAGGCTACAGCTTCGCGCCGACGAGGACGAGCCTGTCCACAAGTTCATCAATCCTTATACCGAGTTGAACATTGGGCTATGGTCGCTTTTTGCTGGAGCATCTATTTTTTTGTGGGCGAGGTTATGGGTTAAGATTACGAGGCGGCATGGAATGTGGTACGATGATTATATCCTCATTGTGTCATGGGTGAGTAGTGGGAATGTCAACTTTTGGAAGGTCTATACTGACGACACGACTAGATCATCCTTCTCGCAAACAACAGTCTTATCGTATACGAATTCGGCAACGGCTATGTCCTCGAGGACTCATCGAAATCATGGAGTGACTCGATGCACATAATGATCAGTATTTCATCATGCGGGACATTGATCGGGCAGGCCTTGACGAAGACAGCCTTTGCAGTTACGCTATTACGAATGAGCAACCACTGGCAGAAATGGATACTCTGGTTCTGTATTGTCACCATGAACGGTTACATGGTCGCCAAGGTCATATTGCAGTGGGCCAAGGTGTGCGGCAAGCCCACATACGACAACTGGTATAGACTGGACTTTTGCCTAGATAAGAAGTTTAGAGACGATTTCAAGGAGGGAGGAAACAGTGAGTGTTGATGCATGACTTGGAGGCTGAATTATGCTAACTTGGTTCGCAGTCTACAACATCGTTATGGATTTTGTATTTGCCTGCTTCCCTTGGTTGATTGTTCGAGGACTGGAGATGAAAAGGGCTGAGAAGATCGGTCTGTGCTTGACCATGAGTCTTGGAATGATGTAAGTTGGACAATCTGATTTTGGCAAGATATGTTGCTAACAAACAATAGTGTTGCTATTGTCTCTGCTATCCGAGTTGGTTGGAAGGACCAAGGAAATGGCCGCGACGCCTACTACATCTGTACGTCACCTGTCTCACTCACAACCAGAAGTCAAACTAACAAGAATCAGGGCGCAACGGCATGTCACAAGTTTGGTACTCATCAGAAGTTGCTGGAACAATCATGGTACAATGCATCCCCATCCTCCGCCCCATCCTCCGAAACATCCACACATCCCTCACATCTCGCAAACTCGAATCCTCCACCGGCGAAAGAAAAGGATCCGGCTGGACCTGGACACGCAGTAGCAAGCACATCTCCACCGGCCCCCTCCCCGTAGTCGCCAACAACAACCCAGACGGTATGGAGCTCCGTAATATCCCCGAGGAGAACGAACCTCAAGAATTCGACTTTTGGGACAAGAACCGTGTGCCTTCACCTGACATCGAAGAGGCGAGAGCGCCGGCGGATCACAAGTTTACGAGGGATGATAGTTGGCCGCTGGGACCGGCTAGTGAGTCGGGCAAGAGCACGAGGAGTTTTGATATGATGCATCCGGGCGTGGGACTTGCTGTTGAACAGGAGGGTTACGCACAACAGGGATTGTCACCACCGCCTCGAAGGAACTGAGGCTCATACTGCGTTTAATTTCATGTGTATAATAGGGTTAAAAAACAAACAAACTTAGACACGACGTTATGTACATGTCAATTTTGGCGTCTTTCAGACTGATTGTCTCGCCCAGTAGCTCTGAATTTCAGTGATAAACTTTGACAAATCTATTTCTATCCCATGGAAGATCTCCCAATCAGAAACAGGGGAAGAAACTTTCACTCCTTTTGATACAACCTAAACAGATCCCCACTCCGAATCTAACCTTACGATCGAGGTCTTGCTCTGAAACAACCTTTTCGTCAGAATTCTAAGTTTTTCCGATCTCCAAATACGACGTAATTCCAAACCATAAACTCCGTAGTGTAACCCACCCTACAACCTGGCCTGATCCTCTTGTCTCGGGTGCGCCGAAGCTGTGGCCAGATATCTGATATCCGGAAGGCCTTGCTCGACCCAGCCGATCATTGTCTGCTCATACAACTTCTGTTGTTCCTCTGCCGAAGGTGCAGGACCCGTTAGACCCTGGGCTTGTCGGCTTTCCGCGGTCTCCCTTAACCAGGCATCCTCGTCGTTGCCGTCGTGCTGGAAGACATAGCGTCTTGTTTCGCAATTCTTCCAGCCTGTACCGCATCCCAGTGTACTGCCTTCCCAGTCGTTGCTGAAGTAGTGGAGAAAGCTTCCATGAGCAACCAGAGCGATGTGGACGTCCTCGTCGGTGTTTCTGCTTAGCTCGGCGCTCTTCTCCCTGAGAATTCTTCTCACTGTTCGAGCACGTGCTGCACAAGCACCTGTGACGGGACTGTTTGGTCCATAGAGGTCCTTGTTGTTCCAACCGTCTGACACAAGACTCAAATCGACTGGCCAATCGTTCTGTGCACAAAGCTGAGCGAGGATGGGTGGATCGCTTCCTATGTCGCAGTTGTGATCAGAAATCTCCTGGGCTTCGGGAATAGCAAAAATCTGTTGTGTTTGAAGGGCATCGTTGAAGATGAGGGATGCGGTATGTATCGTTCTCGTCAACGGCGAAGAAGCGATGAGTCTGAACTTGGACTGGTCCTGAAACGAGGCATTGCGACGTTCAATACATTGTTGTTGTCCGAATGGTGTTAGCGCTGGGTCTAGAAGGTTGAAGAACTCTTCTCCAAGGTTGTGAAAGCCTTGAGCATGGCGAACGCAATGAATGATAACACGACCCATATTGAAGCTGTATTCTTTGATGTTTTTGGTGATGTAATTTATGAGAGAATATTTTCCCCAGAATTTCTTCAAGGACGGCTATTTTTATAATTACCAAGGAAAAAAAGATTAAGTTAGTGAGCATTTGACGTCAATCTTTTGCCGCCGTTATCGCTGCTTGGTTGACTTGAATGGAGTCGTGGACCCATCAGACCCATTTAGCGCAGGAACTTGCTTGGCCCCATTTGGCAACTTACCACGACAGATTCCCCAACGTGGGAGATCTACCGATCGTCACAGGCCAGAAGCTTAGCTTTTGTGATTTTAGATGGCGTTTTCTTACAAATACGTGGCATTATGAATGGTGATTATGTGATTGAGTTGAGTAGAGTGGCTTATCAATTCGGTTCTTATTGTGCCGAGACTCTCACACCTCTGTTGCTGTGAATGGGTTACTGGGTACCGACTGAGGCTCTTGATTCGCATAGTCATGATAAAGCTTCAAAAATGGTGTATTGAGTTTGGTGTCATGAGAAACCGACGATTCACTGTCTATTGTACACGAGAAACAAACTCTAAAACGGATGATCTGTTAACTCTTGACATGGACGACCGAAGACAAATCAGGCCGTGTAACAAACACTAATATTATTGAGGCTCTCACAGCAACATGAAGCTATCACTCATTGATCCCAACGCAGTATGATACCACTTAATATTACTTCCCTCCCTCCTTCTTAACGCCCAAAGCTCCTTTACAAGATGCATAATCTGCGTCCAAATCGCCAATTCAGACCTCTCCTCAAAATCAGCCAAACACTTCAACATACGCTGTTGCATCGCTCCATCAGCTATCTCAAATGATATTATCGCTATAGGCCAAACCATTGGCGAAAAGCGTTGAGTGGTACAGTTGTGCATAGCCTCAAGATGAGGAAGGGCTTTCTCAACGAGAGGCTGCACCTCAGCGAGGGGAAAGCCTTTTAGAGTGCGTTTCATGTGTATTAGGGCTGAGTAGTAGAAGGTACAGCCGTGGTGATAGATTAGGTCGGCAGATTCTTTTGTGTCGGGTTTGCTGGGTACCGAGAGGTAGAGTTCGAGTTCGAGGCGGTCGAGTTCTTCGGGGGAGGGGTTAGTCTCGGTTGGCGATTTGCGGCGTCTTTCGAGGGTGTTCATTGCTCGTAAACCGTGAAATAGTGGCTGAGGTAGGCCAAAGGCTGTGTATAGCGTATAAGGTTCCGGTTGTGGTCCGAGGTCCTTCGTAAACTCCCAGTAAGAAGTTTCATGGCCATCAAACAGTAACTGTGTTTGTACCACTGTGGCCATACCCAGAAACATGTAGTATATACTGGTGGCTGCTTCGTTTCGATGCCAGACTTGCGGATCAATATGATTCACCCAGTCCACGGCGCCACGAAAGTGTAATCGCCAGAACGAAGTTGGCAGCGTGACTGCTTCATTCATGATGCAGATAATAATAGCTGCAAGCAGTGAGACACAGTGAGCACCGTCTTTAGAATGACGGATGTTCTGCGCGAGATGAGTAATGCCAAGATTGTGATGCTCAAGAGCAACATTCTCAAGTTCACGTCTTGCCTTTTCCGTATCCCGTTTCTTTGAGAGGTGAAACGCTGCAGCCGAACATATAAAGTGGAAGAGACTGGTTGCGCCGGTTGATGTTTCTGAATCTGTACGGCTCCCTTCCAAGGCGATGGGCATCATTGCGGTTCTCATGGGGTTGTGCACGCCAGGTACAGGATTCAGAGAGTCGCAGAGGTTGAGCGCCCAATGCTGGACCAGTTCGCAATGTAGACCTGGATTGGGAAGGATATCGATGTGTCGCGTAATTTTCCGTGTTTGACTCTGTGTATTGACTGGCGACGATGATGTGGGAGTCGCTGAATCTGGTACTTCGGGGAGGGATAATGAGCCACCGCTGAGCGCAGCTATACTAACTGGTGTCGACGTGGCGATTCCATCTTGAGCGATGGGACTCTGATCGAAGGCTTGATCGAGTTGTAATAGAGAGAGCTGAGGTTGTATAGTTGGGAGAGTAGCGTATGGAGGACCTGTCGTTAAACCTTGGCGCAAGAGCTCATAGGAGTTGAAGATACGAGTATTCAAGTGATCTGTCAAGAAGTCCAAGTCAAAACCGGACTGTTGATTGTGATTCAAAGGCGTCGTGGTTGAATGGCTTTCTGATGACAGATCTGCAGTCTCATCCTGAGAAGGTCCTTCACCATAATCACCCTCGGCCGAACCATCCGCAGGCTCTTCAGAAGGTCGCTCATCAACAGCCTCTAGGTCCCTCGACTGACGCAATCGCTCCGAGATTCGACGCGACGACTCCCTTCTACTACCCTTCTTAAAAGTAGTCGGATTCCTCACCGAAGCCCAAGAGATCCTAACTCCATATCCCTCACATTCAACACCAGCATTCTGGCAGCGATCACACGCCGGCTTGGCCTCGTCACATTTGACATGCTTTGCGCGACAGGTCCAACATCCTGAGAAGCTCTTGTTTCGGGGCTTGCGTGGTTTGCCTGATGCGGTCCTTTCGGGTGAACCAGGCATCGCGTGCTGGGAAGAGACTGCATGTGATGGAGAGAAGGAGTTCCAGGCTTGGGGTTGAGGAAGCGAGGGTTGCGTGACACCGCGATAGATAGCCTGATTGGGAAAGGCGTGACGTGATCTCGTCTACGCTAACCTGACTCCCTGGTGATATGTTCCAGGATAACGTTGTTCAATTGCTTGATAAGCTTGCATATCATTTCAATCAGTGAACATGGAACGGAACGCGTGTCGGTGAAGATCTCGAAAGTGATTTTGCTGAATGCTTGTTTTGACGACAAGCTGCGCCCTTCATTCTCGAGGAGCTGAATGTGGATACAAGTAAATCATCCAACCAATGATAAGCCCCAGTATTACTAGACATGATGCGACCGCTGTAAGTTACCATAAATGGCTTAGGCTGACCTCAGTTTCGACTCAAGATCGGGAATAGCCATGTTCTTTTCTTGGCAATTCAAGCCGATCCAGAAACCGTCAACATGACCGAATCAATCTTTCATGTCGAGTCGTACGATTCAACAGTGTAATGGAATTATAATAATTACTTCATCTCTTTCCCTTTCCGCTCGCTCTGTATTCGACTGCACATACCATGACTGACGACTTGTCACATATACCCAAATAATAACGAGACCCAGAATTTGTGTATCGCATCATGACCGGTCTACTGCAGCTTATCAAACCGCAGAAGACATCTTCATTATTCAAGGGGCGGTATAACACCATATCAAGAACGCCACCGGCCTCCCTAGACTGTCATATCGATGCACTTCCTATTGTCATTCAACATGACGGCGATAATGACGGCTCTGCGATCTCCGGATCCCTAGTACTGGAAGTTACCGAGGACGGGATCGAGGTACAGAGCCTAAAGGCTGCGTTGGTAGTCCATGTAACCTACAAGAAGCCCTTCAAGATGGGTTGCAAGAGCTGCAAACACCAGTTCACCGAGCTCAAGAGATGCGAACTCATCGACTCTACAGTCGAGCTGTCAAGAGGGACTCATGTATACCCTCTTTCTTATCAGGTACCCAACTTTGTGCCTCCTTCTATGGATACATCAATGGTCTCTGTCACATATGAGTTCGAGGCTACAGCATCCGTGCGACGAGCTGGACGATCATCTACCCCAGAGGTCATCAGTTTAAATCGAACCCTTCCCGTTACACAATCGATACCGATTTCTGATACACGGACATATTCAAATAGGATCTATCAAGCAGCAGGAGTGGAGATCAACTGTACTTACGATACAGTCATGGACCCTACTAGCAGGAACAAAGCGACACTCACCCTGACTGGTCTCCGAAGCAGTCCTGGCCATGGTGAAGAAGTTCATCTTTGGCGGGTATGCAGCGGGACATGGATTCTAGAAGAGATCGTGAAAGCATCAGCTCCAGCATGCCCTGCCCACTCTACTCACGACAAGGGTGAAGTAAGTCGCGAGCTGCAGAGGAGGCTGATATTGGGAGACTCGAAGTTCTTTGACGGGTGGAAAACCGACGACGATGCGGGAACAATGAGCATGGACTTCTGGTTCTCCATTAGGAAGAGCTTGAATCACTGTGCACAAGATACTGGGGCATTGGCCGACACATCAGTCTCTCATGCACTGGTGCTGGAGCTACAGATGATGAAGGAGATCCACCCAAGAGGCAGACCAGATTTGGCAACGAGACAAGGAGTTGGAAGGATACTTCGCTCTGAGCATCGCGTTGTGTTGAGCAATTACGCAAAATTGTCTGACCAAATAGTTGAAGAACCCTTGCCATGTTATGATGGGTTACGCGGAGCTCCTCCAGTATACGAGGAACAATAAGGTGTCGGGCTTATGCTGTTTTGGCTTACTCTCTTCTGGATCGGCGTGGATTGGATGCTATCTGCGATAGGCCCGCATAGCGATTAGTATGATACCAACTGGAATTGATAGAATCTTCGTTCAAATTAATACTGCGAACTTTCAAGAGTGCACCTGACTTGTCAATTAACCGAGAAAGAAGACGATTTCTTCTCAACAGAGTGACAGGTCCTCGTGGCGTTGCGCGAACTTGCCACTCTTGAAGTCTCGAAAATAGAATAAACCTCACTTGGAGCATGGTCATAAAGCCGCTCGGTGTTTTATCAATCATCCGAAGCCCGCGCGGTGTCTCTTATTAGGATAGCACATATTACCAAGATCACGTAAGCGGTGCTGACGGCTCTGGATAAATACATGTCATTACCCTGCCTACGACTCCCAGCACCATCATCTCACCCCGTTCACCAAATTCAAAATGGCCGAACAGACTCTTCCTCGGTATGAATTCATGCGCTTGGAAACCAAGCCAAATGCGCAGCTTAGCTACAGCTTCACCGCTCCCATAGTCTCTGGGACTGGCAACCCGAGTCTCATTGTCTTCTTCAACGGCATGATTGCCCCGCAAACATCATGGGCTCCGACGATCACAAAACTCAAGGAGCTTTCCCCCCAAGGTCTTCCCGGTATCTTGACGTTTGACCGCTTTGGACAAGGTCAGACTACTGATCGTGACCCTAACGACGAGGGGGCTGCTGATCCGACGCATGCGCATGACGCAATGGATGTTGTTCACGATGCTCATCAGCTTATCACCCAAGTTCTGAAGGAGAAGATGGGTGTTGACAACACTGACACGGCTCGGCTCCTGCTTATTGGCAACTCCATTGGATGCGCTTTCAGTCGTCTTTATGCTGCCGAATACCCCGGAACCGTGTCAGGTATCATGTTTCTTGACACCGTCTTGACTGACACGGACTTTGTGTCTGTTTTCCCCGATCCCGACGCAGAAGGGTTCAACGCAGACATCTTGCCACTAGGTGTCACGGTTGATCACCTCCGAACCGCTCGAGAAGAGACCAGAAAGCGATTTCATCCCAGCATTGGATCTCAAGAAGGCCTCACCCGCAAGAACCTGACTCAACTTCTTCCCAAGGCAGACTCGCCTGCTCTGCCCAAGGTCGACGGTAAAGATCCATATGTCACAGTTCTGGGCCATGACTTTGAGTTCTTCGCGGCGAGAACGGGAACAGATTACAACACTCCACCCGAAGTCGTGAACGCTTACCTGAACCCGTACTGGCATTATTACAATGAGGGATTAGCTCAGCTGACGATGGCGGAGAAGAGTGATGGACCTACTCAGGTTCCCGGTGCAGGTCATTTTATTCAAGTCAATAACCCTGATTTTGTCGCGGAGAAAGCGCATGAAATGTTGCAAAAGATTGCAAAGGAGTAATGATGGGTATTCCGTTCCAGTCTATATGTTCTGTCTCTAATGTATCTAGCTAGCTAAGTCTTTTGAATATCACGTCTCTCAACGCGTACAGGTTCAATCAAGACAACAAATTATAACTCGGCTATGAACCTAATGTCAATGGAGGTTCAAGGCCAAAGGTGCCTCTAATGTGTGAATGCGTATTTACTCTTTGCCCGAATCTTGTGTCCGTAAACGTAGAGTATATAAGGAATCGCTGCCAACACAACCGCGAAGCATGCCATGATTGTCAGAGTATAGTGTGTTCCCATGTTCTCGTAGAAAGGGATGCCAACCACGGTCATTCCTCCGGCGATGATGTATCGGGTCAGAGCAACAAATGTGAGAGCCGAGGCCGAGTAGATCTCGTATGAGTCGATGATGTACATGTACGTACAGATGAACACGCCCGTAACACCGTAACCAAAGAACACCACGGCGATGATAGCGGACCAGATGCTGATATGAGAATAGTTGGTCCAGCCGAGCCAGAAGAGAGAGATCGGAATAGCTACCGCGGCACCGAGCATGGCGTACCAGAGGCGGATTTCGGGCTTGAAGTGACTTCCTTCTTTCGAAGCCCGAACTGTTTTGCGGTACACAATGGGAACGAAGAGGAAGTTAAGCTGAGTGCCGAGGAACATGGCGACGAAGATGATGTTGGAGAGGCCTTGACTGATACCGTATGTCTTCTCAAAGATGTATGGCCAGCCAACAAGGAACGTGAAGAGGACAATGTACAAGACGCTGAGGTACAAAGTCATGGCGATGATGATGGGCTCCGTCAACATGAGGAATGGTCTCGTCATGCTGACCTTGAGACGACTGAACAAGCTAGCGCCTGCAATCTCATGCTCGCATCGGAACCGATCATCGCCAGTGATTCGTCGATAATGTGCCGCTTTCCATTGGAGCAGAAGAGGTCCATACGTCTCGGGCATGAATAGAATGACCAAGACAAGAACGAGCCCAGAAGCGATCAGCATGATCCACTCCGCCCAGCGCCAACCTAGCACATCTGAAGGGCCGATGTAAGCACCCATTACAGCACCTAGCATCGGTCCGCCAAAGCCAGCGACAGCGTAGAGAGGGAAACTCCATGTTTTTTCGAGGCTGTTGTACATGTCTGCGATAGAGCCTCCTGAGCATACGAGCGGTGTGGAAGCTGAACAGCCGGCAAAAAATCGAAAGACAATTTGGGCACCGAAGTTGGGTGCAAGTGCAGAAGCCATTATCCAGATAGCAAAGATTGCCATGGAGAAGATGTAGACCACGTTTCTGCCGAAGGTTTCGGAGAAAGGACCTGCTACTAGTGAACCGAGACCCATACCGACCAGATAGAGACCTGAGAACGTTAGTCAATGGCTCTCGATAGAAGAATCTTGAACATACCTGTAGCTAGAGACTCAGCAACCTCGCTAACGCCGAGTGATTTGGAAGCCTGGGGTAGAACCGTTGCATCAATTCCAGACGCTGCCCCGACGAAGAGAGCAATGATGGATATCTGCAGCGTAACGCCAATACGTCTTGCGACCGACCAATTGTGAGGATCCAATGGATCGTCGGGACCTTCCCAATTGACCACAAAAACTTTTCCCTCTTTTCCTTCAGCATTGTTATGAGGTCGTACTTGAATACCCGTGAGAACTTGACCGAGGGCTGCACCTCCAGACATGTATTGTCTAATGGTCGCAGCTGTAACAGTCCGTTGCATCGCTTCTTCTTGAGCATCTTCATCAACGGATTGTCCTTCACTGATACGTGTCAATAGACGTCTCATATTCTGCTGCTCCTTCTCTTCTGAGGACGTCCGATCTCCTGCTTCGACGTCGCGTTCGGGCGCAGCTGGTGCCATATGTTGTCGCGCCTTGTCGACATCTCTATCAATCTGCGCTTGAGCCGCAGCTCCAGCACGTCGATACTGCAACAGCGACTGCATTTTTCGCTTACCAACCAAAAATGATGAGAAAAACCAAGAAAGCAGTCTCTGAGATTATATCTCGGGGAATTAGGTACTCGTCATAGAGGCTTGTGGATCCCAACTGCCGCTTTAACGAAATCACTGCCCACAATTTCGCCGTGAAGCAAACATGTTTGCGTCATTGTTCACGAATGAGCGATTCGTGATAAGAGCAAAATGGAGTCTGAAAAATTTGTGACTATCCGGATGTAACGTGGAAATAGGAATGATCTGAAGTGTCTCCATTTCGGGTTCGGCCCGGGAAGAAGACCGTAGCTCGGGAGCCGGAGGCCCTACTCCGGATCGCCTTCGCCTTTGGGTTATCGATAACCGAGGTTGATGATGCTTCATGTTTCGGTCTAGTAATCTCCGACGAGGGAGGCCGGTCAGAGGAAAATCCTTTGTCTTGGCGGTCAAGCTTTATTCGGTTCGTTTTTATTGTTGCAGAATTGACATGGATATCATCACTGCAAAAAGAATAACGGGCGGTAAAAACTTGGCTTTTTCTCAGCTCCAGTTGAACAGTTGATGTATCAATATGACGAGTATCTGCTTGCGTCATGATCGTCAGCGCAAACAGAAGATCTACGTCGTGGCTGAAAAGCCTCAACGTTTGATTGTCATGAACTTCGTCAAGGCGTTAATTAAATGACTTACGCCACATTCAACGGGCATTTGATTGATCATGCAAGGTTCGTTAAGCAACCAACGAAGCAGTCTGGAAGGGCAGTCCGTTGGTAGCAAGGCCTTGTCCTTAATTATTGCGCCCGCCACTCTTCAGCGGGTAGATAAACCAAGCCACCCGGTGTCAGGATCTTTCATCAAGCCGGGCTAAGCAAATGAAACAGACACAGAAGGATTTTTGAAGCTAGACAAGGGATGTCACACTCGGGCGGCACAGCAACCAACCCAACACCACAGAGGTGGGTAAATGCTAATTACCATTCCTGTCACATTGACCAACAGTCGCTTTCCTTAGCAACTTCAGCGAAGCTAGCTGGAACAACGTGAATCCAACGGCCGACTTACCGTTTCTGATGAACTGGTGTGCGTTCCCCTGTCCTTTTAGCGTTTCGATCCTCTGCTTGGCAGGTGTCTCGTTCCCTGAAGATGCGTCCTTTCCCATGGGGTCATGCTGTTGCCACAGCTGAACGGTTGGTGTGAAGCAGCACCCTTTAATAACCCCCCAGCATTGGACGACATGCATTCTGGACCATGTTCCACGTATCCTGTCAAGCCTGTCACTTTACCCCCAAAGCAACCCCCCTTTTGGCTCGCTTATGGGGGATCAGTCCACTCTGGGGTATTCCCCCTCATTAACAATGATCACCAACACCCAGATCCCGTCTACCCCGGAAAAGTGTCTCCATGGGGTAAGCAGGCATGCACATGCGCACTCGTAATATTAAGCTTAGCCCCCCCAAATTCGTCCTTTCTTTTTTGTTCTTTACTGCAAGGGTTTCCGCAATGTTTAGAGGGCCACGACGATCGCACTTCCAAAATGGCCGACATTGTTTATTATGAGCTGAGCTGGTCGATCCTCAGCACCATCGGCATCGCTAATACCTTGTTTGGTCTTATGGTCGCTGGTATCACCAGTTTTGGTCCTGTTTCCATTGTCCCTATTATTACGAGTGCGGCTGGAGCGATAGCCAACGGGCTTTGTTATTACGCCTTCTACGATCCGACAAATGGTCCTACTGCTCAGGCTGTGGCTTCGATATTCGCCGACATTCTTTGGCTGGTGTGTATACTCCTCTGCTGACCATGTGATGTCTTGCTGATGGATTCTGGCACTAGATACAAGAAGCCGGTTTGTCCTTTTACAGTTATATCATCCTTAGCCGAGTTCTACGCGGTCGACAATGGATAATCTTTGCAACTTCATACTGGTCCATGATCGTCTCTGTCACAGCAATCAGAGTCGTCATCGCCATCATTCGAGCCCGTCGCATTCTTCAAGGTCTTAATGAAGATCAATCGCTCATCAACCATCTTCACATGGGCTACTTTATCCTCATCGCCCTCCTAGAATGTCTCAGCTCATTCTTCCTCCTTCGAGTCTTTGGCTCAGCCAAGTCGACGTCTCTTAGCGCTGCTATCAAGGCTGGTCTTTTCCGGTATCTCATGCGAAGCACCGAGGTCCGACTTGCACTTCTTGCTGTGCTTGGTGTGATGCGTGCTATCACGTACTCCTTCCAGAACGATCAGCAGATGGCGACAAATCTTGCGTCGCAAATTGACCGATTTGCGTATGCGATGGAATGTATGTTCCCAGTTATGATGATGTAAGTTTAGCCTTCGATTACTCTCTCCACTCATACTCATAGATCACAGTATCGACATCCTTGCTTCCAAAGTTGTCTTCCACAATCAAGTCTACGGTTCATCCGGCCACAGTCGAAACCAACAACCTGCTTATCCTCGCCAACGCTTCGGCGGCACCGGTCGCGATATTGTTCTCACTACACAGCAAGGCGAGAACATTGTTGAAGTCCGAGGTGGCGAAGGAAGTGGTAACAGAACAAGTTCACAAGAACGTATCATCAGTCGGAGAGACCACAGGAACCCATCATCGGATATTAGCATGGATGAAATGGACTCCAAACAGATCGGGATCAGTAAGACCGTCGAGTTTGAGGTGCACACCTCCGATGAGGTCGTGCGATAAGCCATCCCGAAGTGGGAATATGGTTGCGTATTGTATTTTGTATATACCCTTTGATAAAATAACTTTGTTCCAAACCCGGCCATCGTACAGCAGTACAGTGAATCACCTTGTGATATCTCTCTTTTCAGGGCGATCCTTCGATACGTTAGCCTCATGTCAACTTTCCAAGTATGAACTCACCTCTTTGCTTTGCCTCTTTCTCAACAGCATCGTACCAAAGTCTCACAATCCACAACGCCACTAATGCATCTTTCTTCTTTTGCAACATCGATGTTTCCAAGTGCAACAAGTACTCTTTTCCCTTCGAAGACTCATGTGCAACCCTTTGGCCATCAGCGTCATACCACTCATACTGACCGCTTTTCAGCATCGGCTTGACATCGAACAGCAGTTCTTGAGTATCACGGTTAAATAATAGAGCATCCACTGCCGACTTGTCTCTATTTAACATCGCCTTGAACCGAGCAACTTGGGAGGTTGCTTTGATCGTGTCGAGCTGAATATTTCCCAAGGTTCCTGGCGCTGCTGCAGTAACATAGTATTCCGGTAGATCAAATTGACGGTCAGGGTTCAGTGGGTGGACTAAATAGTACAAATCCTCACTGATCCTTCGCTTTCGAGTTGTGTTATCTGGATTTGTGACTTCGGTGAATTGAACACTTTCGAAGATCATCGCCATGTTCCTTTGTCGTGCGCACGTGAGTTCTCTATTCAGTTGGTAGAGTGGCGTTAATGGCGCATTTTGTGATACGACAACCTGGCCTGAGAAGACGAAAGTATCGAATCGGCATGTACTATCATCATTTGGCAGGTTGTTTGTCTTCGGGACTGTATCCATGATCAGATCATGAGTGTTGAGATTTGGAGTTGATGATGGATAAAATCAAAGTTGAAATAATAGCCCGATTGGCTCTGGTTATCTTTGGAGGTCCCTCCACGTGATACTGACCACTCATGGTCGAGCTTTGCTTTCATTGTGGATCCTGCCTTGAGAGTTCAAGGTCTGGACCAGACAGAAAAGAAGCATAGAAGCTGCTTTCTGCAATCCTTTGATTTTTACTCTGCTGTTTAATGAAAGGTGCAAAAAGCTGAGACACAACCAAACCCACGTCCCAACTAACTATCAAAAACTTCATGCCATGTAGCCTGGAACTTTGTCATAAGCCGTGCATCAGGTGTAAAAGCTTGCGTGAGACACCACATTGTCACCTCCATGCCCATATCACTTCTTGAAGTTAATACCTCCTTCAGTCCTGCTATATACCAAAATCTCAACCCAGTTGACGTCCCTGCTGCAACAGCGCCGACGAATAACTGCCATATCAGCATCTTTGTCGAAGAACAGAGCCTCGGATGAGGATGGAGCAGAAGATGTTTCAGTTGTTCAGCTAAAGTACTCAAGTGTTCGGCTTTCTCAATTGGCCAGAGAAGTAGAAGGTATAACTGGAGAGAATCGTGTAGTGAACGGACGTAGTACTCTTGGCTACCCAGAAATGTGTTTATCTCCACCTGGAGACGTTGGACCCCGAGGTTGATGGCCAGAGCAGTATCTGGATGTGGTGTCAAAGAGTCGTGATAGTTATCGATCATTAGGGAAAGGCTGTTGGTTTGATTGCGGATTTGCGCAATGTCCATTTGCTTTGGATTATCTTCACTCAGTAAAGCTTCAACAAGTGGCTGGTGTGAATGACCGGTCGTTAGCATGGCATGACTTAGCGAGTCACTATCCCAAGCTGTCAGTATCTGGTTTTGCTGTTTTATCACTGGACCTTACTAGAGAAGAAAGTCACGGAACCATGAGGCCAAAGGTGCATTACGAGATGATTGTCTTAGACGAATCATCTGAGCCAGTCCTCGCATATGAATTCTTCTCGCTTCCATGTCACTTTCGCGTAGCTTGAAAGGTCAGTAGCAGGACTTTTACATATCAGCAGTACTGACCTCAGCGTATGTAAGTGTGAAAACTGCGCTTAGCAGACCGTCAGCCAAACCGCTTGGGGTGCCCAGCTTTCGATTTATCATCTGTATTGCACGACCCTTATGCAGGACTGCTCGTTGCAGACTTCTCGTATCAGTATTTCCGGAGCAATGCTGTAGGGCAATTGAAACTGATGCTTCTACAAGTGCTGGCTCGGATCGGACCAGGTTGACCCAGTCTGCTTCTCGGCTAGAGCCTCCTATACCATCTTCACCGAAGCTAAAAGGACGGAACTTGGACAGAACTTGAAACAATCAGCTGATTGTATAAGACGTACGTCAACGCACTTACGGAAGCTGATCGAAGAAAACGTATCATCCACTGTTAGGAGCTTGTCGCAGTTTGGGTCAAGAGTAGGGAAGCGATCTTTTAGGATTGGTACCATACGCCTTTCAGAATCTGATTTTGAACAGACCGGCTCCGTAGGAGTAACTGATTTATCTCTGAAAGCTTTAGCCAATCTCTGTCTACGTTTGGCAAAATTCGCTTTGGTGACATGGCCTCTCATTTGTTTGGCCTCTTGCGGACCCAGTCCAGGTGCATTGCTGACATTGACGAAAGTGAAAGATGACGGCATAGTAAGCGCTTACTGATCGCAAAGAGGAGAATAAACGGAGGAAGGTGAAAAAGGAAAATGAGATTGAAGATGTCGTAAAATGTCCGAACAGAAGCGAGTGGAGGTGATGAGACAATGAGCCCCAATATTTACCTGAATAGGAAAATGAGAATGCTTGGCTTGCGTGCGGGAACAATCAACTAACCTCACTAGGAAACGAGCATCAACCATCAGAGGATCAAAGCGCATCAATTGTTGATCAAACTACATACAGAGAAAAGTTTCATAATTCCACGAGATGTAACTCGCTAATAGGCTTCTATTCCATCAAAGTATTTACTTTTCCCCAATAATTGCCAAAGCAAAATGCTCAAAATCACCACTCAACTCAGACTTGATCTGTCCCGCCAAGGTCGAACCTGTCACAGGCTTATAAGCCATCTTTGTCTGATGAAGACGTCCCTGATCCCAGTAAAGACTAACAAGCCTGTTGATGAATAGACGGTTCTTGCCAAAGCTCTTGTTCAAAGGCCTCTGTAACCTTCCAGCATCAGACCTCGCCCTGTCCAGAGCATTATAAAGGATACGCAAGAGCGCATCTTCCATGTCGCCCCGGAACTCCTTCTCGATGACGCTTTCAAGACTGCGGTGATACTTGTACTGATACTGTTCGTTGATAGCACGTATCTGAGCGTCATTGCTGCTGGTGAAGATCTGGGCGACTGCGACTGCGTTGGCACCGATAGTGCCTTCGGTAGCTCTTTGAAGTTCCGTGACCTTCTGATCAATTTCTTGAGGGATCACCGGCGCGTTGTCTTCTGCACGAGTGGCCGACAGAACCATGCTGTAGAGCCTATACAGAGTGTCGTCGACATCATCCTTCACATCAATGTGGAGTTCCTTGCCACGAAGACGCCTGTACTCGGTACAAATGGCACGGATATCCGCATTTGAACGACACAGCAGGACATCATTCAATGCATCCTCATCTGTACCAGCGCGATTGAGAGCTTTCGATAAGTTGTACGCGTCATTCTCGAGCGGTCCACGGATCAATGCTAGAAGACACGTCTCGAAGTCGCCGCGAGTTTCACTCTCGATATCCTTGGCCAGATCACGCATGAAGCGACTGTTGTAGTCGCGGACGAGCTGGGCCATGGTCCAGGGATTGGCGTACTTGGGATTTACGAGGACACGAATGAGGGCCTTTTCGTCACAGCCCATACCCTTCATCGCCTTGCGAAGAGCTTCGACATCCGATGCTGTGTCCACAGGTTGAACCCAAGCCTTCTGAGCTGGATCATAGCCTGGTGAAGCTGGTGTTGGTGCAACCTGAAATTGAGGTGCTCCGTATTGCTGTTGACCTGCTTGCTGGTGCCATTGCTGATCTGGATGCGGTGGCTGACCTTGCTGGGGACCGCCGTATTGTTGAGGGGGATAGTTTGATTGAGGAGGGTATTGTCCCTGGCCGTAGGGAGCTGGAGGCTGTTGCTGTCCATAAGGCGCTTGGGGGGGTTGCTGGCCGTAAGGCGGTTGTTGTGGGTAACCTTGAGGAGGTTGCTGGTATTGACTTTGCTGACCCTGTGGAGGGTATTGTTGTTGACCTGGAGGGCCCTGGTAGGGGTACTGTTGATTTTGCTGCGGTCCAGACTGGCCTTGTTGGGGATGACCGTACGGTTGCTGCTGATGCTGTCCAGGTGGAGGTTGGTAGTAGCCCTGGCCGGGTTGCTGCTGTCCTGGGTAGTTTTGCTGTGGAGGCGCGCCGCCTTGTTGCCAATAGGGAGGCTGTGGTGAAGTCATCGTGGAAGAATTTGTTGAGTAATAGTTGTATAAACGAGTACAGCGACAAACAAATTGACTGTCGCAACCTGGTGGTATTAAACCAAGATTATCTGAGGAGGCCTCTTTTTGGACCCGGCGCACAAGATGGTTGAATGCCTTGCCGCTAGCTGCGCCTCAGCGTAGTGGCATGCTGGATTGGAGTATGAGCCAAAAATTACGCCATTCCTGTCAATCAATTCCATCTTCACTATCAACGCTGCGGGGTTAGTAAAGATGGCGTGCAACGAGGTCTTTTCATTGGTGGTGGTTAATCTGATTGTCACACGCGCCAATTGCAGTGAAGCAGTGAGGCATCAGCCTTATAGCACAGCCCCTGCGACAGGGGATCGAAGGATTAGGGTAGGTCGCTGACTTCTTGTTTTCGATTGACCGGGCCTCTTTCACTCTCTGTCGTCTAGGGTTACATGGCTTCAGGGAACTGTGGACAGGACATCCAGTCAATCAATGTCTTCTGAGTAACAATCAATACATGTCTATTCTTTCTTTCTTACTCTAAATTATCGGACATGGTGAACCGCCGTTAC
Source organism: Fusarium hainanense (assembly GCA_013618405.1). Taxonomy (NCBI): domain Eukaryota; kingdom Fungi; phylum Ascomycota; class Sordariomycetes; order Hypocreales; family Nectriaceae; genus Fusarium; species Fusarium hainanense. Next base: position 22,704 of record JABFEW010000239.1, on the reverse strand, counting down.
CCGACTTGAGCCAAAAGACATGAGCCACATCGTCATTCTGACTTGCCAGCGGCCTACCCTTGAAGTGTTTGCATGTACCTCATACTCTCCGCGACATCCGTAAACTCAACAATCTTCTCAATCTTCTCAATCTTTTCACCCTTCTTTTCGAAATCAAGAAGAATCATATTCTCGATAAAGAACTCTTTCTCAACACCAACTGGCTTGATCCGATGGGTAAGATGAACGGTTGCCTTCATCTTTTGTTTGGATGTAAGAAGACGGGATTGCATGTGGGACAATCATGGCACCTTTAAGTAAATCATTGAGTAGATAGAATGATCGCTATATGTCCGAGATAATCTGTAGGAGTGTAAAGGGTTCACATCTTGAACGCTCCTTGGCTGGGTATGATCGACTCATAGTCAGCACTAACCTCGTAGACCTTACTCATCTTGGTAGAAAGCTACCAGTAAACAGGTCACGGACCTTAAAGATACCAAGCAAAAACTTTCCGACGGCGAAAAAAGGCCCCCATAGGCGCCGCGGCAAATTGTGTTGGTCAATTTGCCGACAAGAGTGACCTCGGTCTTTTGACTTCAATAGTAGCTGGCTCTGCGATCCTAGGAACACACCATCGTTATACAATGAATAAGAGATGAAGTGAGAAAGTATGCATAGCTATTTATTGCATATTGTATGAAGATTAAACATTTTACTTGTTTTGACGTTTCATCCTTTACTAGTTTGCGTTCGCAACAACAAATTCGAGGATACTCAAATTGGGTCCTGTCCAATTCTTCCTAGCACCTGTGAACCAAAGTCCGACCGCGATAGCCAGGACGGCTACCATGACTGGTCCACAGTAGTTCATGTTCTCACCCGTGACGGGAAGTGTTGATGGGAATGGAAGGAAGATGATGATATATAGGGTATACACTAGCGCGAAGACGTTGATGGCGAAGCCGAAGCGGCCCAGGTTCCACTCTCCAAGCTTGAAAGTTGAGCCAGACATACGAACATAGATGATGCTTGCAATGGCTATGGCATAGCTGATGTATAGAGCCAGAGATGAGAGAGAAGTAATGGCTCCGAAAGCGACGTATGATGTGTTACCGATATTGAGGAGATTCAGAGCGCAGACGAGGAAGACTGTGAAGACAACGGATCGGATAGGGACGCGATGCTTAGGACTGACATAGGCAAAGTATGCTGGCATGCCGCCATCTCGGGACCAAGCCCACGTCAAGCGAGACACTGAGGCGATGTTGGCCAGGTTGCTACTGAAAGAAATGATAAAAATACCAGCAATCATAGCAGTGGTGGCCTTTGTGGAACCAGTGACGTTGAGGAGGATGGCTTGGATTTGACTGGTCTGGTTGAGCATATCCTCAACGGAACCCATAGCGGAGATGAGGACGTTGACCATGATGAAACCGAGCACTCCGTTCATGAAGATACTCCAGAACATGGCTCGGGGGACAGCGCTTTTCGCCTTGCGGGTCTCTTCAGACATGTGGAGAGCACTGTCGAAGCCTAAAGTCGGTTAGCCAATGCAGAAAGATTGGGTACAGATATCTTACCAGTGAAACTCCAGACACAGGTCAGCATGCCCAAGTTCCAAGAGACATACTCGTTTTTCTCCCATCCAGAAGAGATGTTCCGTTCCAACCAGAATGAAGAAGGGTTGCGAGGACCCATGACAACAAGAACAACGACGAATATGACGAAGAGGCAGATGTGCAGAACGCCAGCAACCATCTCAACCCAAGGAATAAGCTTGAAAGCATAGATATTCATCAGGCCGTGGAGGAGACACATGGCGATGACAAGCACTGAGGTGTGCCATCCGCCAGCGACATAGTCAGGATGGTTGATGGAAATCATTGCCTCAAGAAGGATGATGGTGACGTTGGCAATGGCTGCGAGGAGGGACACATAACCGAACCATGTCGCCCATCCTTGGATCCAAGTTGCGAACCGCTTGACGGAAGCGGGAGCCATGTAATATGTCCAGTGATATTGAGCACCAGCTACGGGCTGGATGGAAGCCATCTCTCCCAGAGAAGCAGCCTGGCAAATGGCACCGCAGAAGACGATCATGAAGCTGAAGAGGAAAGTTTGAGGGCCGCCGTTGAAGAGAGCAAAGTACATGTTTCTGAAAGCATTAGTTAGGATGGGCTGGTGGCCTCTAGATGCAGCGTAGACTTACGTGCACATGCCCTCCCATAGTGCCATATACGTTAACGAGAAGGCAAACAATTGGGAGCCCGAGAACACCTTTCGGGTTCTGGTAACACTGTAGATACCGCTCTCTTCCGCTGGTCTGGCCGATGCATCAACGCTCACGGGAACAGCATGATGCTTGCCCGCGGGCTCCAGCTCGATGCTAGTGCTATCGTGGGACATGTTGAATCACGACCAAAAAAGGAACAAAGAAGGAAGAATGTAACAGATTATGCGGGTAATCCCAACATGCAGAAACGCAAACAGTCAATTGGTATCAGGACTGGGGCTCAGGGTATCTGTATAGGAAGGGGAAGAACGCAAAGAGCAGATCCTCAGGCTTGAAAACGTGCCAGAGCCCTGTGGGCCAAGGATACATCGGCGAATTCAACCACCCACAACGGATGCGACGTCTAGAACGAGGGTCTTTCTTACGAGGTACAAGGTAAAAAGTCAGAGACATTGTAACGTCGAGCGGATTAGGCGAGACAACAAAGAGGGGGAGAGAAGGGAATAGAGAGATTACCGCACGATGCAAGATGGAACGGTCCGAAAAGTCTGTGAGCGAAAAGAGGAATTTCTTGGGAACCGAATCCCTGGTCGCAGTGGGTTCGCTGATCATTTACCATTTATGCTATGATGTCTGTTCGCTGAGGCTGTCTGCAGCAAAGTGGAAAGACAGGGACCAGCTTTGTTGTACCAACACACATTTTAATCTTTTTTCCCCCTCTTCTCTCTCTGCACAATGAGAAAACAAGCCACAAGCTGTCTAGACTGCTTTGACTGCCAAAAACTGTGTAACGTGCAGAACGTGGCAATCGATCTATCATGTTCTCTCCAAGTAAGCGATAGCGGCGAAACGGCCTATCACACAGGGATTGTTAATTGCAATCACCAACGCTGCATTGTAGATCCCTCGCCTCCACCTGTTGAAGGAGCTTGAAACATGGGTCAGAGAGGTGTTGGTAACAAGTAGAGTATCAAATCCTTTCGTTTTCTAACATGAATGGACAACAGTCAAGCCACTTCCTCGGTGGAATAGGTCGTATATTCTCTTCAGCTGAGAAATCATGCGACGAGTCTAGATCCTATCGCATGTATGTCTCAAGTTTGACAATTAATTACACGACTTCATGCTGTGGCTTGTACCCGAGTGCAGAGTACCATTGATGTAACTGCGGTGTCGCCTTTGTTTGATTGACATATCCCGCTTTGTCTTCCGAATGTGACATTTGTTGCCCCGTCTGCTTGGTCCGCCCTTGTTAGTCTTTGGCCGTTTAAAGACCAACGTGTCGGGCGCTTTCATGCCATATTTAATAATGAAAGACCCGTCTTCGGTGCTTATTTGAAACGTGGGACAAAATTGATACGAATACTACTCAGACGACGAGCCTTTGCCTCTTGTGGTCCTCCCTCTTCTTGCAATGGACACTGTCTCTGAGGCGGCTCCGCCATTTTACCCTTTGACTGAGACTAACCATGCCGCGCTTGTGGTGGTTGCATCGATCGTTTTCTACATCTATGCCCTACTCGGCATTATTGGTAAGATGATCATCCGGCTCAATATTACTTCGATGAGAGACTTCGATTTTGCGTTATTGGTCTCTGCCGTTATATACTTCATTCAAACAGCCTGTGTCATCGCTGCATGCAGTAGGGGCTTGGGTGAACACCGCGATGCTCTTTCTGACGATGAGTTCGCTCGGTTCAGCAAGGTAAGCAATGTCCCGTTGGTCTGTCGAAGAGGAACCCTGCTAATGCATTGATAGTTGATGTACGCATCACGAATCTTCGGAATACTCGTTCATGCTACAACGAAAATAGCGCTCGGCCTTCTTATTCGACAGATCGATAGGCAAGGCGGACTCAACATTGCGAATATTATACTTGGTGGATTGGTTATTGTCTGGGCTGTCTCTGGGGTCTTGACGACTGCCTTCGCCTGCCCCATGCCCGAGCCATGGTCTTTCGAAAACAGCGTCCAATGCCCTGCCCAAGGCCCGATCTACGTCTACAACGGAATCATGATCATTTTGACGGACATCGCATTATGTATTCTGCCCGTTGCGATGATGTGGGAGGTTCAAACATCGATCCGGAGGAAGCTGATCGTGGTGGGCTTGTTTTGCACAAGGTTGATTGTACCGATCATCACGATACCCGAAGTCACGCACGCGAGTTACATGTTTGGGGGCTCGGATGACGTGACATGGCGAGCTGTATCGACTATGATATGGGGACAGATTGCACTGGGCCTGGCTGTTTTGACTGTCTGCATTCCTAGCCTTAAGGGAGTCATCGACTCTTTGATGGGCTCAACAGCAGTCGCGGCTCTCAACACACCCTACGAGCTAAAAGACAGCGGCAACGGGACAGGCCTCGAGATGACAGCTATCTCAGACTCACGCAACCGACAAAGCACCAAGCAAGGCAGCGGGATTGGCAGCGGATTGCGAAAGAGTTCTAAGGTGCGACAAAGCCAACAACACATGTGGCGACACGACATGACGACGGAAGTACGAACAGAGATTGCAAGTGGAAGCGAAAGTGTACGCAATTTGACAGAGGGTGTCATGGTCAATACTGATTTTGAAGTTTGTTACGATGAGCGACATGCTTCACGGGCTGATTCCATGGGCTCTACAGAAGCGGCATATCGTATGCAGAGTTGAACCCTTTCTTAGCGATAGTTAATTTTACGTATATGATTGATATGATCCGCTGGGCTCAGCCTCAAACGTGCCAAGATCGTGCCGTGTTTAGCTTCTGCTCAGCTGAGGGTGTGTTGTTGGCTGATGTCCCTGTTGGTATCAGCCGTACCAAGGCAGTGGTCGTGGCCTCGAACTCTGCGGCACAGCCGATCGCAACCACCTTTGGAGGATCTCGGCTGGACCAGACGCAAAAGAAAAGATCCCAGCCTAATGGAAGAAATTGTCGCTCGGTAAACCCCCACATTGGATGTCTCTCCCAGGGGCTGTCAATGCCATCTGCCATGTCTGACTTCCAGTTCGTCAAGACATTATTTCCGCTCCACACGTGACAAGCCACTCGGACCGGGTCCCTAGTTCCGCTCGGCTCGGGGCATTTTCAATTCTACCCGCCCGCTGAAGAATGAATTGGCAGACGGTGTGGCTTGCTTCAACTAATGCGGCTCCAGCTGAAGACAAGCAACAGGAAAATGATCAGGCATTGGAGATATACGATAGAGATGTTTTCTCTTGTGATAAGAGAAAATTGTTTGTTTCATGTTACATCGTCACAGCGGATAGAGTTTAATTGGGGTTTGACTGCCGAGCGCTATTTTTTCCATTGTCGTATCAATTGGTTCCTCTTTATCTGCGACTTTGTTTCCGGGCGCAAGGGAGGTGGATCAGTGACAGACAATTCACAGGTCGACGAAGAGAAAGAAGATGTTCTGCGCCATTTCTCAATTAGTACGTCGATCAGAAATGACCCGGAAGCCGACTCCACTGTGTCTTCATCCTTCAGACAGCCACGGCGAGACTCGGCTGCTGAAAGATTATTGAAGGGAGACTTGTTCTGTGCTGTTGGTCTGTCACTTCTTGTCAAGAAATAAATGCGAAAATCATAAAGAATGGCATGACTTTTAGAAACTGTCACTTTTCCAGCGGGTCTTTGTTCCAGGGGGTAACCTTTCGTTCTCGCAAACTTTGTTGCAATCCCAGCCACTGTCAAACTGTCCTCTCTTTCTCCGCACTAATTCAGTGAGTGCATGATACCACCATTTCGCGACTGTCAATCTCCCGCTGTTTCGCATTCCCTTGCCCTCGTCAATCATTTTTATTAAGCTTCGCCATGAGCGACACCATTGAACCCGATCGCAATGAAGCTCAACCACTGCTATCCGACCGAGATGCCGCAGAATGGCCCGCGAATGACTGGTGCACTGAGTTAGCGCTCATTGCGCGCTACACTATCCCCCTAGTGGCGACCTACCTACTGCAGTACTCCTTTAGTGTTATCTCGACTACAGTAGCCGGTCATTTGAGCCCCGATGATCTAGCTGCTGCTGCAATTGCTGTCACGACGCAGAGCATTTGTGGTCTTGCTCTCTATGAGGGAATGGCTACTGCTCTCGACACTCTTTGCGCTCAGGCCTACGGATCCGGGAATAAAACTGGTGTTGGTTTGCACGTCCAGCGCATGCTGTATCTCATGGCAATTGTCACTATCCCTGTCGCTGCTATCTGGCTATCGTCGCCTGCCTTCTTGAGTCTCATTCTGCGACAACATGAGCTCGCGATCAAGGCCGGCTCATTTCTACGCGTCAGTATCCTCGGTATCCCCGGATATGCTTCCTTTGAAGCTCTGAAGCGATTCATGCAAGCACAAGGCGACTTCAACACCGGCATGGTTGTCTTAGTGGTTTGTGCTCCCATAAACGCCCTTCTCAGCTGTCTTTTCGCCTTTCCTCTCAACATGGGCCTTGAAGGTGCTGCCCTTGGTGCTGCGGTCGCAAACACACTTCGACCTACACTCCTCCTTGTGTGTATTTTCTTCAAGAAGTCCACTCATGAGTGCTGGCCAGGGTTCACACGTCGCGCCCTGCAGGGCTGGGGTCCAATGGTAAGACTATCCGTCGCTGGTTCTGCTGTGACGTTGGCGGAATGGGCAGCTTTTGAGATCATTACTGTTAGCACATCATACATCAGTACCATACATCTCGCCGCTCAGACGATCTTGACTACGACTTCGATCGTGATGTGGCACATCCCCTTCTCACTTGGTGTTGCAGTCAGCACACGGATTGGTCATCTAATCGGCGGTGGACATGTCGCTACCGCACGCCGTATCACCATTCTTTACGGCATCCTATTCGTCGCCCTTGGTGTCTTCAATGGTACAGTCTTGCTATCACTCAGAAACTACATCGGTCCCTTCTACACCAACGACGACGCTGTTCGCCGCATTGTAGCGAACACCATGTTTGTCGTCGCCACTTTCCAAATAGTCGACTCCATCATATGCGGATGTAACGGTGTTCTGAGAGGGTTAGCAAAGCAAGGTGTTGCTGCTTGGGTTGTCCTGATCGTTAACTACCTCGCCGCTGTTCCTATTGCTATGTGGCTGGAACTCGGACCACTTCAGTTGGGATTGAATGGCGTATGGTCTGGGCTCATAGGAGGATCTGCTGTCATAGCTGCTATTGAGATCGTCTACATGATTAGGGTAGACTGGAGAGGGTCAGTTGAGGTAGTGAAGTCTAGAGAAGACTAGAAAGCTCGCGAGATAAGCTATCGTCTCTCTTTGTCAATAAAAGCCTTTCTTCCACTTGGTTGGTCTCTTTCTGATGACGAGGCTCATCGTAAATCATAATTTTCAGGTACTATGACTCCAACGCCTACAGCAGATCCAGATAGTCTTTGGCTCTTTGTACGTTTCGTTCATGTAGCTTCCTCGATGTGCGGCATATGCTTGTGTCATGATTGTGCGGTGGTCTCAATCTGTACAAATCTTGCTATCAACGCAGTTCCACAGTGCCGGATTCCGAGTTGTCGGTCCGCCCTGTACAACCCACCGGACAAGCGCGACAAAAGGAAGTTCACCTGCAGCGTATAGACCATGGTATCTTGTATATCTCATATTTTCAGGCGTATGCGCTGAGCTGCACTACCGAGATCCTATCCATGAACTGAGTCAATGATTTAGTAGCTGAAGTTCCTGGCTCTGACCTCTTCCGGATGTTGAGATTGGAAAATGGCGTCGGGTGCTATGTCACTGTATGATCGTATCTATCAAACATCAGCGACTCTACTACATTCTACAACATTAGGGCAGGGCAAGGTAAAAGAAGGTGTCGTGTGACATATGAGTCATAGGGCTTGAAAAGTGTAACTTGAGATGGAAACCTTATTTTCAGGCAACCATTCTATCAAGACTGGTAACTGATCATCCGGATGGCTAGACCCTGAACCCTGAGCAATAGATGATCAGAGGCCGAAGAGGTTTTACTAGTTTACGATAAGATATTTGTTGCTACCAACATGATAAGCAACAAGTCGAGCACTTCCAACTGGGATCGAAGTAATGGAGACATCAACGATGATGTCGAGAATGTTTGATACCGGTCTGACATTGGAAGTCATCTGAGCGAGACTGAAGTTTGAAAGGATCGCTTGACCGCTTTGTATATGATGGCTGTCGATGACGGGAGGGAGATGAATAGTCGTTGCTGCTAGGGGGTTCGAAAATGTAACAGGGACTCGAAAATTACAAAAAGGTGAGGAGCAGCCAAGCGGGGAGAAAGAGTTTATAGGTACGGATAGAAGAATTCTTAGGTCATAGGGAGGATCCCACTCGGCCACGCCTCACCTTGGAAGACAGAGCATTAATTTTAGTATTTAAACCCCAGCCTCTGGGCAGCTTCAACTCGGACGTGCCCAGGCTTTGACCTGCCTCGAGGACTCAATCTTAAAGTCCAGACTAAAATAGAGATGTTAGCTAATCAAGACTCGGCTGGGAAGGGTTCGAAGTCGAAATTACAAAAAGATGAGGCGCGGCTGAGTAGGGAGAGAGAGTTTGTAGGAGCGGAGAGAAGAATTCTTAGGTTGTAGGACGGATCCCGCTCGGCCACGCCTCATCTTGGAGGTATATAGGTCAATTTTAATATTTGAACCCCAGCTGCGTTCAGTTGCTGTGGGCGACTTCAACTGAAAGCAGCTAAAGTTTGACCTGTCCTCATCTTTGTTCCGTAGAGCAACTTAACGAGGTATGGTCTCACGCTTGTCAAGGCATGGAGGGTCATCCACAATAAATCGAACCTCAGCTGTGAAGGGTTCGAATTGGGAGAAATTACAAAAAGATGAGGCGCAACCAAGCGGGGAGAGAGGAATTTTAGGTTCGGATAGAAGAGTTCTTAGGTCATAGGAAGGATCCCACTCGGCCACGCCTCATCTGAAGGGTATCAATGTTATTATGGTATCTATACCCCAGCCGCGTCACTGTGCTGGCGATGATTAGAGTTCAGTTGCTGTGATCGACCTCGAATGAAATGAGCCCAAGCCCTGGTCTGTCTGGAAGTATCAACTTTAAAACCGGCCAATTACTTAATCACCAGCTGCGAGGGGTTCGAAGTCGAAAAATTACAAAAAGATGAGGCACGGCCGAGTGGGGAGAAAGGAGCTTTAGATTCGGATAGAAGAATTCTTAGGTTATAGGTAGAGAGAATCCCACTCGGCCACGCCTCATCTTAGGGGATAGAGGGTTTGTTTTGGTATTTAAACCCCAGGTGTTTCTGTGGGCGACTTCGACCGCGCCAAAGTTTGCTCCGTCTGGAAAGGTCAGTCATCCCTAGATGATGCAATTCCAGCTGGGGAGGGTTCGAAGTTGAAAGAATAGTAGTTTGGGCTCTTTGATAAGCTAGTCCTGTCGAGTAAGCAGATTCGAAATTACAAAAAGATGAGGCGTGACTGAGTGGAGAGAAAGGGATTTTAGGTTCGGAAAGAAGAATTCTTAGGTTATAGGTAGGAGATTCCCACTCGGCCACGCCTCATCTGAAGGGTATCAAGGCTATTATGGTATATATACCCCAGTCGCGAGCGGTTCGAAGCTGAGAAAAGATCCCCCACTCAAGGGCAACATGGGCGTGAAAGAGAAAGGGGTAGATAACGGCGGCTATTTATACCTAAGTCTTGACGCGGGATGCTCCCAGCCTTGTATACACTGAGAGAAAATTACACTTGTCGAGTTGAAGAAATTACAAAAAGATAAGGCGCGTTCGAGCGGGGAGAGAGAGTCTATAGGTACGGAGTTTTAGAGTTCGTAGGATATTAGGTAGGATGATCCCGCTCGACCACGCTTTATCTGACAGGAAACAGGGTTAACTTAGTATATATACCTTGAGAGGGGTTCGAAATTGAAAAATGACAAAATGATAAGGCGTGTTCAAGCGGAGAGATAGAGTTTGTAGGTACGGAGTTTTAGAGTTCTTAGGATATTAGGTAGGAAGATCCCGCTTGACCACGCCTTATCTGACAGTATACAGTATTAACTTGCTATATAAACCCCAGTTGCGAGGCCCATCGACAATGTGTCATCGTGATAAACTTCGGTGTGTAGTGGCATTTGTCCCCGTCGAAAGCCGACTTGGGCAAAGACATTCCCAAAGTACCATACCATCACTTAGAGTCAAGCAGTCTTGTATGCACTTTCAATAACTGATACAAAAATCTGCAAAACTCCTCTTATCTTTACTGGTTGTCCTTGGAAGGGTTTGATATCTTCTTAGACTTCCTTGCTAATTCATGTCACATCGAAGATGAATGATCTGACAACAGACCATGCCGTTGAGTTGAGACGGGACCACGTCGTACGGCCCGCCAGCGTAGGAAAAGATGACATGGCTGAGATTCTGACTGAAGGTGTGGTTTCATCACCTAGAGTTGGCATACGGCCTATCATACCTGAAGATAAAACTTCCATTACGAATTACACTTTTCAAGTATTATGACTCATGTTTAGACGAGACCTTTTCTTTTCTTCTCCCTTGCTTTGCCTTAATATTAGTTCTCAGCGGGGCGTATAGCGAAGCTTCAGACCTGAATGGAGAGCGAAAAAAGAAACTGTCTATTCATTGCTGCGTTTGCCTCAGACAAAGTGGATCTTCCATAACCTCTTCAACTGGGGACCTATTTGATAGCAACGATTCGCACCACGCGAGAGGTTTCTGAACAAGACGGACATCAAGTTATTCCGGTACAATACTTGTTGCAATATCCCGCTTCAAGCACAACACGAGTTGCGAAGACTTTTCCTATTCCATATTAACGTTGTGGTGTGATCTTGGCCCTTGTTGACGTAAGTCCACACATGATTAGTCAGTCCAGAGCTACGCCATATTCTGCATGATGAGCCTTTCCCCTCACTCCAAAATGGCATCATTCCATAAACAAACTCATCAACATGTCAGAAAGCGACGACGTAAAGCCTATACTCGACCATATAGTCGTTCTCGTCTCATATAAGACGTTGCAGGAGCTTCCTAAGCGCTTGGAAAATGATCTCATCGTGATCGACGGCGGCGCTCATGCAGATGGTCGCACAGTCAATAAGCTCATCGAATTCCCTGATGGCGTCTACATCGAGCTTATAGCATTCCAGGATGGCCTTGATCCTGAGAAGCGACGGTCGCATCGATGGGGAAACTTGGAGGAGAATACCGTCATCGATTGGGCGTATACTCTTCCTCATGAGAAGAACTTCGATGTCATTCAAGAGCGTGTCAAAAAGGCCAGTTCTGAGGTGGTCTACCACAATCCGGTACCTGGAGGCCGTCTCAGACCGGATGGTGTCGAATTGAAGTGGTCTGTCGCGTCAGCTTATGCCACTGCTGGCCGTGCCCTGCACCCTGGAAAAGCACCGTTTTGGTGTCTCGATCGTACGTTAAGACGCCTACGCGTACCGTATAAAGAGGAAGATGGTTCCCAGCCCGACTATACCAAGCATCCATCCGGAATCATTGGCGTCTCATCTGTCTCTATCGCAGTGCCTCAACGAGAGCAAGAGACCCTCGCAAAAGTCTACGATGGCATCCACGACTTCACAGCCAAAGACGGGGCGTGGCCTTTCATTGTTTACTCAGGATCAAAGGCAGGAAAACACCGCGTCGAGTTGAAGAAAGGCCAAGACGATGGACGCAAACTTCATTTAACTTTGCTCGGTAAACACGGCAGCCCAAGCAGCATTGAGATCCTCCCTGGCTTGGCATTCAGTGTTGATTCGGGACATTGAGAACTCGGCCTTGTTGGTCCGTTGCTCAATTAATAAAGAGGATAGGCTGGACGGACCGACATGCTCGCTTATCACAGCACGTGAAATTTTTCTCGGCGATTTCCAGACGTGGACCTGCAGTCAAGGTTCTAGATCTCGAAATGGATCAGCGACGTTCAAACAGCTACGTAAGATATGGAGTCTTGGGCTGAGCTTGATGCAGGGGCAAGGGGCTTTTTGTTCGCTGTCTGGCTGTGCTGTGGGTGCTAGCCTTGGTCCTAAGAGTAAGCATAAGTCGCATCATGAATAAAAAGGCTAAAGTGAATTTCGACGCGTTCGCATTCTGCTTCCTTGTTTGTAATACTCGTTGTGATTTCCACGGGTCAAAATCCCATTATCCAGCCACTGAGGTCATTCATGTGAAAGTGAATGTCACAGCCCCGTTCTTGGCTCCAGTGTAACGTTTCTCGTCCTGGAAATTGAACTCCCAATATGGTGGATTTCGTCTTGAAAAAGGGACTGTGCCACAGTGAACCAACAGAGCTGACAGGGTCGGTTAGAGACGCCGAGAAAAAGCGTGGTCTGATCACATAACTCAGCCCTGGTTGCAGGGGTCAACCAACAACTCAGGGTCCGCTCGACTCGCTTCGAGAGTCGTTACAATTTGGATCGACGACAATTTGGATCGGGACATTCTCATCTTCAGGAAGCGAGCTCGTATCTTGAACCGCCGGTATAAGAGCAATAATAAAGGACCGTCGGGCTGATGTTGTCGCGGTCTGACCACCTCTCAGCCCTGCAGAGACCCTTGTAATACGAAGAGTCCAATGAGCCTCCACCCAGAACCCACCATGCTCAACCAACAGGTCCAACTAGTCCAAATAGTTCATTCGAGACTCCTTTTGTGTGTCCACGCGCCTGTGCCTCTGTGATAAAAGACTCCATTTGACTTAGTGTAATTTCCTGGTCGTGAAGGGTAATAGAAAAGGGAGCTATAGCCACTTGTTTCGTCTGACACATCGACTCGGCCGATCTTTTTCTTCAAACTCGTCAGTCCGGCCGGAAATTTCGTGCGACAATACTGAACTCGAGCACCACTGCAACATATCAACGCCTCTTACCTCTCTTCAATATGGACTTCAAGACGAACAAGATGGAGACTCAATCCTTTGATCGACTTGGCTCACGCAAGAGCATCATGGTCGTCATGTGTCTTCTTGTTCTCCTCGGCATCTCTATACATCTTTACGCTCTTTTCTTCCTGCCGTCCATTCAATCATCGAGTGTGGTTCTCACCCAGTAGTTCACGACTTCAGAGGCGAACTGAACTACAGGTGACTTTCAAGATACTCCAAGCAAGCTTCTTAGCGATGAGGGACAAGGCAAAGAAAGTAATCGAGAGACATACGTCATGTCCTCGAATAGTAGAGATGGCTATTTCGAACTGCTTTCTCTCACGCCTTGGGAGTGACTCGCTGCCTATGATGATAGGCCGCGCTACCAGCAACGGGTGCGGATAATAGCACGACCAGACTTCGCGTATTGTATTGTCGGTTGGAGCTTTTTCCAACGATATTCAACGTCTACGATCAACTGCTATCCGATGTCGATCGACGCTTCTACTACCATCGACTGCCGTTACGACATTCAAGAATTTATACTCTCTTCTTGCAAGCTGAACATGACAACCTATGAAGATTCTGCCTGCCGAGAAGAGATACATACTGAGAAAAAGCAAGATCAGATGCATGTATACACAATTCTCAGTATCTTAGCACGACGCATTCGATGTTTTGCATTCGGAATTCGTCAACTATCACTGTTACGCCCCTAGGAAGGATGTGGTGGAATATTCTTCATCCTTGAGTGGCCCCAAGACGACCGGTTTGATTCCTCATACACCTGACAACTTTCCAGTCTCTTCCCACCTACGACGGACGTGGAAGAACTTCCATTTTTCTTTGAAATTCAGTCCAATACCTCCGGACGTTGATAGACGACGAAAGGTGCGTCGGCTTCCGGGTTCTAAAGCCTGTGGCTGCTCGCAGAATGCGGTGGATAACTTACTAGGTGTCACGAGCATAAGGGCGAGAGAAGTTATGATAAGGTTGCAATAGTAATGTCCATAATTAAGAAACGTTAAGCAAACAATTGATCCCGGGCCGAGGGACATACATCATCATATCCAGAATGAAGACCATCACTTATCATCGAAATCATAAAATACATCGCTCTTCGTTAAATTCGTTCATTAAATATTACTCAAAAGTCTATGTAGTGTTGCTCTCAGATCTAGAGCCCACGCTTCTGATACTCGATATATCCGAGAACCCGTGAAAGACACCCAGCTCTGGGTCATGTAGATTGGATCGACCAGATCTTCGATGCTCCTGCTTTTTCAATTGTGTACTAGCCCGGTGCAGGTGCATAGGACTCATAGGGTGCGAATGGACGTTGCTAAGGCTTATAGGTGCCCGAGCTGATTCTTCTGTTGTTGAGAGGCCGGGGAGAAAGTGGCGAAAGATGGGTCGAAGCATAGGGAGACAGGCTATGACAGTGTAAGCGTTGTCAACATCCACCATAGCATTGTGCATACCTGAAAAGACTGCCATATTTATTTCAACGGCAGCCCACATCATATTCTGAGCCATGTCTCTAGGGATATCATCGGTTCGAGGGTTATAGTGTTTCGAATGTACCAACACAAACACCGACGCAACGCAGACACTTCGCAACCGTTAGCCAAAATTCCATCATATCGGGAGAGTAGACTAACACAGTTCCAGAAGTGAACAGTCCCACCACAGCAAGCTTTTGCGATAAGGGCAACGTCATCTTCATGACTTCAATAACCGGCAAGATCAAGATGATACAGTCCATGGTCGTATGTACGAGAATCGTGGCGAAGAAGAAATTTGCTTCGTTGAATGGACATCTTGGATTTGTTACGCTCTTATCCCAATACGCCTGAACCGGAACGCATTGGAAGATCACCATGAACGTCCGGATGGTGATCCATATGCTCACGGCAACAAGCAGGCCAACAATCGCATATCGAATCGAGGTATACTGGAAGACGCGCCAGTAAAAGAATAGGATGGCGAGTTTGCAAAAAGCGATCGAGGAAGCGTAGAGGAGTTCGCAGATCCAGAGTAATAATCGCGATCGGCTTTGGATGAAGTCGGCTTCGGTTGGGTCTGTTACGGTGCTGATCGACTGTCCAAGCTTGAAGCTATGGGTCCCTAAGAAGCGTAAGCGATTGAGGTAAAGGTGGGTAATCACGGTAATGTCGTGCATACAGTAAATAGTGACGGAACAATAACTCGTGGTGAAGAACTACAGTCAAACGGTGAGCACGTGCGCAATTGATCACCCAGGGAACATACCAATGCGACAATGGCGAAATAATCATCATACCATAACTTCGTCTTCATCATTCCCCGGGCTTTGAGTCGCAGAATCAGCGCCACAGACGCCGCGATCCAAGTGATGCTGATCGCTGCGTAGATATCGGGCTGAAGCCCGGCCATGACGTTGAGGTTCGCGGCTATAAAGTTGCACGAGAGTCCGCAACGAGCATTTTGATGAGAAACAGAGGCTGTATCGACAGCCTGTTCCAATTGAATCCTTCAATTGATCTGGGACAGTGAAGGCAGGATAAAAGAGGAGATGCCTCGGTTCTGTTGAAGTCCCGCAAAGGCAAGGCAAGGGCGGGGGTCAAAGCAGAAACAAAAATTGAAGAGAGGGGAATGGTCAGCATTAATGAAAATGGCTCCCGCGCAGTTTTTTACTCAAGTCAAAAGCTAATGCCCGACCCTCCGACCAAGATTTCAGTCTAACGTGGTATCCGTCGTGGAGAGAAAATCCGGGGTTGAGGGCCTAAAATGGATGGAAGACGGGATTGACATTGAACGAGGTTTAGCTCATCTCATATCGGGTGTGAGACCGATGACATTTTTGCATCAACACGGATTTGTTAATAGTGAGAGAGATCTAGATTGTTCAAAGCTATATAAATAACAGACTCACGATGTCAAGATTTCTGCGGCTTTGGTCCATTGCATTGTGGCTTGTTGCCTGTCTATTCAATTGGGTGCCAAGGTTACCGTAGATAAGAGCCCCCCCTCAGTAACATCGGAGACCGAGCCGTGATAGTCCGGCCTCGTCATAAATCGCTATCTTCGCCGTGGGTCTCGTGACTGTTCTACCCTTGTCTAGTGTAGATGCTAAGAATGTTGCCCGCTTGATAAACTTCAAACTCAATTGATAACCCATTCCCATCGAGGACAAGACTTGCTAATTTTGCAACTGCACAACACCGAGTGCTTGGGTTGATAGCCGTTGCCAATTACCGGATCTCCCGTTGTGGCACTTTATCAGTCTGTGCGGAAACCTTGTTCTCATTAATTTGAGTACAAATGTCGTCAGCAGTGATTTGATGTGTCGCGTCTCGATCAACAGCCGCAGCTCGATCCGTTGGTAAACGAACTTGGCCGATGAGTTTATGCCGCGTCTGACTGGAATGCATCATCAGAACCTGCGGGGAAATACGCGGTCCTTGATTCGAGACTGAGCGAGTATGCCAAGTCGTAACATACCCTGGAGTCCTTTCTTGCGGGGACGGGCTCTTTTAATGAAGATACCTGGATGCTTCCAACGATGATACGATGAAGTTTACCTATCTGGTAACTCATTTACTATCTGACAACTCAAACCAAGCTAGATCGAATCGTATACCGTCGGTGTGAAGGCCAATACTGATGGTGGACTGAGTGGATGTCTGGTTGATATCTCGAATTTTCTCCTTTCCGGGCCTTTTATCCCTGCTTGTGGGTACAACGTCAAACAAGTAAGCGGGTAAGATAAGTGATCTTGATTAGATCTTGCCCCTGAGGATACAACTGCTCTCCATAGCTGTGGTATTTCTAAAATGGGCGAATATGTTAAGCTTGAGCGAGGTGCTGTCAAGACCAGTCTTGGGAAGGGTTGCGAGTTCCTTGTCTGGTTCTTGAGTCCCATGCCACGTGACCCTCTTTCGCCTGACAAAACCCGATGATGGAAAACGAGACAGTACTTCGCATGAGACAGTAACGATTTCCTATGCAAAAGTTGTATAGGTGATATCTAAACTCTCAAAAAACTTTATGGGAGGATATATATATAAGTAACAGCAGTTGACATCGAATTAATTTAGCACATTCGACCAATTGTTGGTTCACCTCTTGGCTTTCTAACCAATGATAGGCTGTGAAATAATGATGACAAAGCAGCAAAAGTATGCACTCTCTGTTGGCCAATGAAGTGGGAAAATTTCCATGACCCTTTCTTGGTGTTGATGATTGGCGATCCACTCTCTGTTCAGCGATCAGGGTCGCGCGTAGGCCCATCTATAATTGAAACTCAATGAACGATAACTCCGCCCACTGCATTACCAAGCCCGAAGAATAATGCAAACGGTTACCGTAACCGTGACAAAGGTACATATAAGCGCATATCGCCATCTTGCTTTGCACCTGCGTCCCTTTTTGTCCTGGATCTGCGCTCCCTTGCCGCTTACATGCATCGGCAAAATGGTCTGATGGTGGCTATACGCTGCGACAACGGCACAAATCACATGCTTACAGATGCCATTAGTCACCTCGCTGAAGAACAAAGGGTTCAAGAGCCGCATGAAAACATCAACACCAACCAATCGCTGAGGACATGTCCTGCATGAGCGGACCTCAACCCGCTTCGGGTACGCACGCAGGGATATTATTCATGCTGTGTGACAACGATTTCTACAAAGGGCGTTCACTGCATTTTACTCGTATTGGTGGTGCCCGAGGAGAATTTACGTATAAGAAGCCAGGGACGGCCCCCAAAATGTAGGATGTCTTTGAAACATGTGAAACCTCTTGCCGCCCATCATGAATTCTGTAGAGTTTTCTCTTGAATCTTGGGACACCCTTGCGGGTCTCTTCGGACTTGGTGTTATGAGCCATGTATTTGCTCTACGAAAAGGTGAATGGGATCAATGGACGATGAAATTTATTTATGCATGGATAACCTACGAAGCCGTCATGCCGTGCGCTCTTATCCAATTTCGTCCTATGGCCTGTATAGATGCCATTTTTGTCGCCAATATGCTGCTTTCCTCATTCATATCCGGCATGACGATCAGCATCTTGATTTATCGAGCTTTTTTCCATCGTCTCAACAGATTTCCTGGCCCTTTCATCGCTCGACTCACAAACGTATACGCTACATGGTTAGCTATCAAGGAAGAGCACATGTACTTGGAAGTTCAAGAGTTACATAAAAAATATGGAGATATCGTCAGAATCGGTAGGTTAAATGTATCACCATTTTCTAAATCCATATCTGACATGCTATCAAGGCCCAATGGAAATCTCAATCGCGACGCCAAGCGCTTTTCGCATTCTGCATGCCAACAACTCACCCGCTGTCAAAGGCCCATTTTATAATGTCGCTCACCCATGGGTAAATCTTCTAGCGGACAGAAACAGAAAGCGTCACGCCATTCGACGCAAAACGTGGGACAAGGCTTTTACTGCTAAAGGTATTGATTCGCCGATCACATATATGACTCTTCGATTCTAACTCGCGCTAGTCCTGCGTGATTACGAACCAAGAGTTGTCAAATACACCAAGCAACTAACCGAGCAAATTGCAAGGACCAAGGGTGAACCTATGAACGTCTCAGCTTGGATCAACTTTTATACCCTCGACATAGTCGGTGATCTTGCCTTCGGTACCAGCTTCGACTACCTCGTCAAAGGAAAAAGAGACAAATTCCTGGAAGATTCACATGAAAGTCAAGCTCTCATGGGGGCCTTCCGACAAGTCACTTGGCTCTTTGCTGTTTTCAAGGAAACTCCTTTTCTCAACAATTCGTGGTTGTCCTTCCAGTCTTGGTTGAAAGAGAAGGTGGAAATTAGACGAAACGTAAGTGCATTCTGGGATGTGTGATTTGTCTAACACTTTGTAGAACAAGCCATCGCAACCGGATGTATTTTCCTTTATTTTGGAGGATTATGATGCTATTGAGAATCCTACGAAGGATGACTACATGAGGCTTTGCGGTGACGCTCATCTGATCGCTGTTGCCGGAAGGTAAATCTAGCTTATATAACTGTCGAACCACTGCAGTGCTGACTCTAGATAGTGACACGACGTCTTCAGCTACAACCTGTCTGCTGCATCAACTCGCACTCAACCCTGAGACCTGCAAGAAGCTTCAAGCTGAGATCGACGACTACAAGACCAACCATGAGGAGTCAGATCACTTTTCGATGAGCAAGCTTAAGTATCTGCAGGCTTGCATCGACGAGTCACTCCGACTTACTCCTGTTCTCATGTCTGGACTTCAGAGAATGACACCCCCCGAAGGGATGCAACTGGATGACGTGTTCATTCCCGGAGATACAATCTTCCATGCCCCTTCTTATACGATGTATCGGGGTAAGAATATTCCAGCCCGTAGCTAGCCGGCTACTAACAGCCGCAGATGAGCGATGCTTTGCGCGCCCCAACGAGTTCATTCCAGAAAGATGGACCACCAAGCCCGAGTTAACCATCGATTCGTCAGTCTACGCCCCTTTCTCCACTGGTAAGCAACATACACACCCCAACAAAAGTGTCATCTAACTAGAACAGGTCGTGGTGCATGCGCTGGAAAGCAACTGGGCCTCATGGAAATGCGTTATGTGCTCACTGAGATTCTCTCTAACTATGATATCTCGCTGGCACCCGGTACCAAGCCAGATACATTCGTTGATGGCTTACGTGATTGCTTCACCCTGGAACTGCCAGATCTGAACATGGTGTTTACACCGAGAGCTCGGAATGAACAGAAGTAAGCATAATAGTTGACGCCTTTAGTGGCCGAGGGTTCATGATACAACCGCCGAAATCCTAACAAGGATCACTCCGCCGGACAACTACAACTATCAGGTTCCTCTCTTCATATCTCTGCTTTAACGCCACTCAGACACTTTGCATCGACTGTAAGGAGCCTGTATCATCTTACGGCGTGGCCGATGTGGTACTGGCATTATTTAATGTCTAATAGACGCATCTTGAGACAGGATGCCTGTTGGACGTACTTAAAAGAGACAACACTTTTGTGGTACTGGCGGTAGCAGAAGGAATATGCTAGGGATGGGGACGCTTTTGTGTAAACCTTCATTAAGCAAAGTCACAAATCAATGCGAAATGAATCTGAAACCTACACAATGCCTCATCGTAGTATTTACTCTGCCCTTGGTGGTTAAGTATAGTGACTTACAACCTTCGATCAGGCAAAGGTTACACCAAAATCGTATGTCCTTTAAGCATTGAAGTCGCAGTCACTGACTTTTGGTCAAAACTGAAGCCAAATCCTGCACTTTACAACACAAGACACATCATCATGACCCAAATCATAGAGAAAGCTACTGAGAAATAAAGTATTTCGTAAATCTAATAGGGAACTATTTTATTTCGCTCATTTCATGGCCCCAGTAAACTCACCTTTCACATAAACCTCGACAACCTTCACGGTATGACTCAAACAACGAAGGTGTAGACATTCTGATATGCCACGATGTCAACATCGTAGTCATCATGGCTCAAACATAGACGTTATCGAAAGGCTCAACTGCCACTAACGCCCGTTCTGCCTGACGTTCATCCAGGGTGTTGGGTCTAACTTGAACTCTATCTTCATTCATCCATAGAAATTATTCGTGGTACATAACGTTGATGAGTCTAAGTTTTCAGCCTGGACCCCTAAACTGGAGATTATATCTTGGGCAGTAATTATGAAACTTTCTTCTATGAAACCGTGCCTCGACCGATGTCGGATACTAAGAAGACTACTTGCAGATAGCTGCCCCGTTCCTCCAATGCGTAACATCATACTCAGGGTATGGATAGGGGGTGTCTTCAATGAGTTGCCTTAATGTAGCGATATTGCCATGCGAAGGAAAGACACTGTAACATCATTAGCACAATCCTAGAACAGGGAAAGTAATGTCACGTACACTGTGTGCTTGGGTAGACCATCCACGACGATCTGATCCAACCACTGTCTCATCTGACCCATACTCGAACGCTCAATGTTGATACCAGCCTCCCAGGCATCAGCTTCAAAGGCTACCACTGGTGAGTCAGGTGCAGCACATCGCTGGGTGACGACGACGTAAACTAGTCAGCTGCGTGTGCTGCCTGGTTCTCCCAGTTGAACCAGGCCGAAATGTTGCTGTCACGGTGGACATAAGGATGCGTTTGACTGCGTGAATGTTAGATTATGCCTTTAGGTAGCGTCGCCGTGATTCACTTGAAGGTGATAAACTTCGCATTGGGAACGCTTGACCAGTAGTCAGCTGCAACTTCCGGAATAATTAATGTTGCGCCCGCTTTGACGAAGTCAGGCACTCCACCAGAGTGATCACGGTGATGGTGCGATGGCTACCTAAGTTAGCTTTTATCGTGACGCAGTTGATATGCTTGATTTACCGCGACGTATGTGATTGGCTTCTTCAGGTTGTCTGCCACCCACTTGGTAATTGTTTCGCTCCACTCAGGGGGCGCGTCATAGAGAATAACTTCTTTGTCGAACTCAATCACAACCATCTTGAAACCAAGTGCATCATTATTGTTCAGGACGAGCCAATGAACTTGAGAAAGACCCTGAATTGGGTTATGGGTTTCCTCGATCTCCCGAGCTCCTGCCGAGACGCCTGATCCCAGCATGCTGGAGCTGTAATCCGTAACGAGACCATTGGGGACGACAGAAGATGCAGCCGGCGCACTCTTGAGCCCCAAGCTCTCGTTCTCAGGCATTCCATCGAAGAAGTCGGTCGGGAATCCTGGGTCGATGTCGACTTGATCAACCACAAAGTCCTCCAGAACTGCGCTGATGTGCTGGTTCTGGGCACTGTAGACTGTCTGGATGGCGTAGGGAAACTTGATCCCTTGAACCTCCTTATAAAACGAAAGATATAGGTCCTTGTACATGATCCCATAGATGGGATGGCTTTCGATACGGCGGATGATGTATGACAGTTTCGTCTGTCGGTCGAGGATTACTGTGATGCCCTGTTGCACGTCGTGGACTTCGAATTGTAAGCGGTGTCACGGGGTAGCATTGAGGGACACCTACTGCCTTGGAAGACAACACCATTGATCTCGACGTCGATTATGGAAACGGTCGCGTTCCTCATCTAGACAGCTGTTAGTGTCAATTGGACGCAGCATCATTACCAGCACCACATAATTACTGTCTTGCGACTCACCCGATACAAAAGGTGCGGAGACAGTATCCTGGCTTTAGTCACTAGATTGTGCGCCAGCGCAGCTGCGTATATCAGTATTGATCGGCTCGTTGGCGAGTCGGGAAAGGAGAGCGTACAGTCGGTGTAACCAGAGGTGACATTGTTGGCAAGGTGAATCAGGTTATTTCCCTTCACGTAACAGGCGAAGCCATCGTCGCCATCACGAACAACCAACGAGAAGTCAAGCGGCTTGAGCTGAGACGAGCCCCATTGCTAGTTACCTGATTCAAAGGTCAGTCTCCATCACTTTCGAACTGATGCCTGAACCTACTAGAAGGAGTAGCGTGGCGATTAATCCTCTGCTACAAATGTTCCCCGTCGAGCTTGTACGAAACATTCTGTGATCCAGAGGACATGACTGGGGTATCAGCTCTCATAAGCTAGTAGCTTTACATAAGTAAACGTAATCTATTTAAGGTTTTTAAAAGCTAATTATTAAGTTATATAGTTT